>QVTF01010890.1:0-75397 GCA_003573665.1 Oxygymnocypris stewartii | reverse complement strand
AACTGCATGTCTCATCCATGAGTATGTAATGTTAGAGAAACGTTTAGGGGTTTTGAGAGCCAGAACAAAAACTGACAGAGCAATTAAGCTATAGTGAGCCCCTTTATTAAAATACCTGGAGGTGAGGAATACAAAAATTCTCATATTCACTCAATATTACTTGATACATTAATTTACAAAAATCTTAATTACAATAAAGTAGAAATGAATTGTATTCAGCTATGTTTTAGACACTAAAATAGTCTAGTACTTTATAGTCAACCACATTTTTATATAGAAATAATGTAGATTTCTGTGCCACCCCAGGCTGGTTGCTGGCCCTCCCTGGCCACCCCTATGAAAACATCCTGGCTCCGCCACGGCCATGCAGCTAATGATCCCATCAGTCAGTGTGATTTAAACATTTAAACCTGCATTCTCGCTGCCGCTGATCTAAAGAGAGCAGCTGTCATGTATGAATGAAACAGCTTCACAGTCTTTTCAACCACGCACACAGTATCATTATTTCTGTGTTACAAACAATCAAATTACATAAGAACTGTTATAAAAGCTTATAGTTCAGATATAAACTGATCTGTACAGTAGCGATTAAAATACAGTGAAATATCAAATTACTTTCAAAAGGAGATTTAAAGGAAGATTTACCGATTACATTGCTACGCCAATGGGTGGCGAAAAGTGTCTGTTAAAATGTATTTGTCTTTGAATCATACAAGAGAGTCGTTCAAGGATGCCGATTCATCCAGTAATGAAACAAGTACATCTTGAGTGAGTAATTCATAAATGACATGTGATTGTTTAGTTTTCTAAAAAAGAAAATCTCTTTAGAATCATGCAGTTCTATTTTGCACACAAACAGCTCTTACAGAGTCCAGTTATGTAGCCGGATGATTTTCTCATGGTATTCAGCTCCAATAAATGGTTTGCTAAAAAGAGACATTATGATGTTTGATATTATTTAAACACATTGGAATCGAAATCGATAAAACTCAAACGATACCAACCTAGGGGTGGGCGATATGCCAATATATATCACATCACGATTTTATCACGGTTCTTTGTCATGTTGGTCTGAGCAGTACAGCCAACTAATACAGTACAACTAATTTCACTATTGTAAAGTCACATTCTTTCAAGGTAACAAAATATAAAAAATGATTGTGGATATTTAGGCCAAAGTGGGCCAAGATAAGAATCTTTGTCCTTATTTGATCCTTTTATAAAAAAAATAAGAACAAAAGATACACATTACAAATACACATAATATACAAATAAAAAACAGTGTTTAATTTTCAGGTACAATATAGGCATATTTAGCAAGAACATTCAAGAAAGTGAATGAACAAATATAGAAATAAAACACTATATAGATTGATTCTATTAAAGTAACTATTTTTTTTCAGTCAAGAGTAGGGAGTTATTTTTTATCTTTGTCGTTTTAACATTAAAGAATACAAATTCTGTCATTTGTCTGTCGATTCTGTCAGTGTTTTATATTTATACCATCATTTACTTATTCAAGTTTAGTTTTAAACCTGAATGAGTTTCTTTCTTCTGCTGAACATACATGCTTTTTTGAAGAATGTGGGAAACCAAACAGTTGCTGGTCCACAGTGACTTCCATAATACGTTTTTCCTTCTATCAAATTAATGTGGACCAGAAACTGTTTGGTTACCCACATTGTTCAAAATATCTTCTTTTGTGTTCAGCACATGAAATAAATGAATGCAGGTTTGGGACAACATGTGAGTGAGTAAATGTCCGAAAATAAAATTTTAGGGTGAACTACCCCTTTTAATGACAGTCAGCTGCATGTTTAGTTCTGTCCCTTTAAGACCGGCACGCATCTAATATCCAGGCACGCATCCGTTTGTCTCGGCTGTTTACTTTCATTTTAGACAACCAACTGAGTATATACATAAACCTTGTGTGTTTTGACAGTATTAGCTCAAAAGAAAACTGAGTAATCAGGTGCTATTAGACAGGCTTTTTAGCGCATGCGCTTCGAGTGTACGGGCTCAGAAAAACAACACGTCAGACCAGCAGGTGTATTAGACGTGTAACCAGCAAGACTTTAAAACACGCAAATAATGTACTTTTGTGATTGCGAATAAGTAGTGTCCCATGAGAGTAACTCTACGGCTGAGTTAACACTGATGTGAATGTATGTGGCGCTGTAGAGTACAGACGGGGGTGCCAGAACTGCAACTGATCAAATGTGCACTGTAGCACGATATTTCTTAAAAACCAGATCGTGGTGACATTATCAACCACGATCAAAAATCATCATATCGCACACCCCTAACCCAACCCCATCCAAGACTGAGCCCAGGAAACCAATAACCTAGAGGGACCTGCATCCCAACCTCTACAAAGTGACTTGAGCACTCACACTCAGTTAAAAGCTTCTCAACATTCATATGACTAACAGAGCTGGAAAATCAATCTGAGCCAAAGCACGCCTGCCAGCAAAAAAAAAACCCTCCTGCATGTCAAAGTAGATTACTGAAAGAGTGCACACAATAGCCTAAGAGGTGTCAATGCCACACTTGAGAGGACAGTCGCATGTGTGCAGGCAAACAAAATGTAAACACTATTCACAGCAAAATAAACGGCATAAACAAACGCTGATTTAATTCTTAAAAATGCAATCAATGGGTTACATCAGAGACCACTTGAATGCTCTCCAATTGCACAAAAGAGTGAAAAAGGTTGGCGGAAATTACACAATCAGACCATTGTCACAAGCTTAAAAAAATTATTATTTAATACACCGCATAGAAAAATTTATATTAACACATCAGACATTGTTTGACCAAACAGATGTCTTCAACTTATGCAATTGGTTCAACCAATTCTAGTGTTTTATGTTGCTCAAACAAGCAGGGACAAGATAGTTTATTTTAATGTTTAAAGAAAGCACAAAAAACGTCAGCATTAACAGATACCAACAGACGTGCCAAAGTGTGCAATAGCATCACAAGAAACTTAGTAGCATCATGCTAAATAAATGATCATGCCATTTCAGGGTTTGCTGTGTGTTTTATGAATGCTCTGAATGGAAATGGGCTAATGACACAAGCACGGGTAGCTGAGCCATTATATGTAAATGGTTTAGAAAACCATCCCAATAAATTTCAGAAAGTCCATTAGCAAACAGAAATGCCCCGTTTGCCAATTAAATCTACTCATGCAAGTGGTGCAGTCCATTTGTGTCTCCTCCATAGAGCCAATGAGAGCGCATTCTTGAATATGCATATCAATGGCCATGTGCAGATTTAAGGGGTGTTCACAGACAGATATTAAATGGCTGGAGTTCGTCAAGTCTCTGTGCTGTTGTTTGCTAGTAGGCGTTCCTACTGGATTGCAGTATCCAACTCTATCAGGCGGACTGTAAAACGTACTTCCTACACAAACAAGCTGTCTGGCCAACACAAAGCAACCAAATACAGTTTATATTGCATTTGTGCGCCGTTCAGGGACAACAATAATAGACCACAGAGGAATTGCAGTTCTGCTTATGGAGGTCTAGTTAACGTGCCCCAAACCAATTTCTGAATATCTTTCAAACATCTCAGACACAATTTTTACAAACTTTGGCCAATACAGTGAATACGTCAAGCTCAAAATTGCTTGTTGCATCAGCCAGGTATGCTGAAAACATATTTCATTCAAGATGGACAAAAAAAAAAAAAACCTTTGTGCCCTTACTCCAGAAAGTTGCATCAATTGAGTCAATCAGATCAGACAGAGATTGCTAGATCAAGAAAGCAATGCAACACTCAGGATATGAATCCCAAACAACACAAATCATTCTAATAATTGAATTGTAATATTGTACATATACATATTGTGATACAAAAACAAAAAGTACCAAGTATATGACAATATTTCACAATAGCGGAACTCCTAATAAACAAAGCTAAAAAATAAATATGGCCACGTTGAAAAATCATATTCTAGATCACGGTCCAAATAAACAATCAAAACCATAACAGCATTTTATGTATTTCTTAAAACAAATTACACATGAGAGTTTGTGTGTTCCATGATTAGTGATGCTTCGACATTTGTTTTTTACAGAAGTTTTAATTTAGCTGAGTACCAAAACCTGTATTTAAACAATTATAATGTGGCATTTAAAAAAAATAAACAATGGTATCAAAGTTCTTCGGCAATGAGCCACCTCTCAAAATTTCAGCTGAAAAATAAATCTTGAAAAATAAAGCAGCACTCAGTAAACAGTCAGTGATTTAGGCCCTTGAGAACTATTAAACTGTAACTGAAAACTGTTTCAGACAAATATTTTCAGTTACTTCACTTGTAATGGCCAAACGTTAGCTTTGTCCACACTTAACCTAAACCAATGACTGGCAAAGATATTAGTATAGATTTAAAAAAGAACTTTACTATAGCATGTTCACCTGCTTTGCATGAAGATGTTCTTCCTTTGAATATCATTAGTTTTAGCCTAGGAGGAGGGTTAACAGTTTGCTTGTTTAAGCACATAGATAACAGTCTTTGATCCTCCGTTCAAACTAATTAATGCAGAGCACCCCGACCATAAGCAGTTATGACGGTAAATCTAAAAATTGGGACCATACCGTGAAAGGAGGATGGTCCTGCTGTTATCCTCTCCATATGCTTGACTGAAATCTAACACAGGCTGATTATATAATTATGGTATTAAAAGAATCTGTCATGGTGAGATGCGTGACCATAAAGTTTCCAATCATGATAAAATCAGAAGTTGACCTAAATTCACCAAGCCTCATATACCACCTTGAGACTTTATATCAGACACTCATAAACCGGTACCTCTTCACTGCTCTTAACAGAGGGCATAAGGAAATAATTGACAGTAAGCTATATGTTAAACAAAAGGGAAGTGAATGCTTTTGAGTCTCAACTGGATGTAATTGCTGCACAAGGGGGTTAATTAAAACTTATGATTCATGAATGGATTAAACATTTTAGTGCTAAAAAATACACCATTAGTTCTAAAGCAGAAGATAAGAGCTTGCATTTGACAGCTCTGCGGATCAAGAGAACTACACTTATCTGCAAATCTGACATTGTTATGAAACATAGGGATATTTTATACGCAACATATGCAAACATTAATAGTATCAGGAGGTAGGAACACTGCATTTTAACACTTAAACCTTAACTAATATTGTTAATTACCACCAGTAACCCATACTACTGTCACGGGTAAGCTTATAGTCACTAATGAGTTACATACTAGCAATTAACAATAGGTAACAGTAATATTAATCCATATATCCATATTAAATGTATGTCAACAAACAGTGAAAATATCTGTTTAAGTAAATATAATGTGTTATATACCAGTACGTAAATTGTTTCTATTCATTATCCAAAAAGTTGCTGCTAGTTAGAGCAAATTTGTCAGCGGATACTATAGTAACGTCTGGTTCAGATAAACTATTAACTTCTAAATAGTACCTATTCTAGTTTTAGCATTTACCAATCATAAGAACATGTTGTTAACTAGTTCCTGTTCTCCCAGTAGCCTACTGGCTAGACAATAGTAACGTTACTATTGAACAATAGTTAAGAATTCACTATTATGACGGTGACTATTTGTCGAACTAGTATGCTCTAGTCTAGTATGTAATAAATAAATTGAATATGTACTACTAGGACTAATGGCGTTAGTTAGCAATTTAATTACCTACTAGTAATTAACAATAAGCAACAGTAACAAGATAATAATAAGTAACAACAGTAACACGAACGTTGTAGGACATTTGAAATAATAAATGCTAAAACGACTTGCCATAAAACAACACTTAAAATAAACCGATAGAATAGTTAACTTCCTCATTAGGAGTTAACGTTATACCTCGCTGTAATATTCATTATAACGTTACCGTAATAGACCGTAATCAACAGAATCAGAAAGCGCTTTATTGCCAGTAGTGAACAGTAACGTCTGTGCTAAATTAAATTAGCACGTTGCTAGCGCAAGCACTATCAAAATAAATTGTATTTATCTGGAATTATAAAAAAAAAAAATGGAGGGCAGCAGCCATGCGGTTACGTGTCAATTGTCAAGCGTTGACAGAGACAAAACGCTTCCTGAGACAATTAACGTTAACGTTACGCTGAGATGAATGGAGGATCGCGGGATATTTGTGCATCACGCACTGACACTCCATTCACAGCGAGATTAATCGTGAATAACACCTCCAAACGTCAAATTAAAAATGCGCCACAAACAACGCCTTTCTACTCACCAAGGGTCAAACTCGTGAATGATGCTCTCGAAGCGAATAACTGCGAAAAGTCGCGAGCTGAACCCTGCCAACCAGGCCAGAAAGAGAATGGTGAACGACAGCAAAGACTGCCATCCCGCCGGCTGCGTCAGTCCCCCGGACAGGCCTCCTCCGCTGTCGCCGCATCCAGCCGGGGAGTTGTGCCGTCCATTGCCCGAGACCGAACCTCCGGCGTTGGAGCTGCCTTTGTGCTTACAGTCGGAGGCGGTTTGGTGCTCCGCCATGTTCTGGAGGATTTGATTAGAAGAGCACTTCCCACCGCCACGCACCCCTCTTTCCACCAACCCGCTCCCTACTCGGCGCCAATATTTCTGCGGAACCAGGCCTTCGCTCCAACTGCAGGTGTTTGGCGTTGTGTATGAACAATCTGGATTTATTTGCAGTAGATTCCGCGTCTGAGTGTCATGCTAACCGGCTTGTACCACTCGGCAATCGACACACGAGATATGAGGGGGGAACAGGGCGGTTCTGCTCCATACAGCAGGAAGAATCTTTCAGCCTCTCATAACGAGACAGGTAGAACAAGGCGGGTCATACTTTAGCCAATCCGTTGCAAGGAAACCCAGGCCGTGGATCAGCCAATGAGAGCACGCACAGCCTCGAACGTTGACAAACACAAACGGAAAAACGTTGACAGGAGGTTGGCCAATGGTGACTCTGGATTTCAGTGACGGACACTCGTTTTGAGCCAATCAGCATGAAAAACCGTCGCGCGCCGTGCGCCATACACCAATGAAATAAATTAATTTTGCATCGAAAAATTCTGCCTTTATCAGGCCACTACTACCGTACGCAAACTATATTTTCATGCGGATGTGAAGCGATTGATTTGACATCACGACATAAAATTTATGCTTGAAATATGTTGCGTTTTTTGTCGAAAAAGGTGCATGTTTCACTCAAAAATGCCATTTACCCACCTTCATGTCGAGATTTTAGGTGATTCATTATAAGAATATAGAGAAATCAGAGAAAATGACCACTTTTTTGTTTCATGGAAGAAAGTTATAAGGGTTTGAAACGATAAGAGGATGACTAAATAAAGCTAAAATGTTTGGCATACATGCGACATTACAGGTGTTTGTCATGGGCCATGGCAGCTATTGGTGCCTGCTTTTGGAAACAATATGATCAAATATTGCGCAATACTCCTTGAATGAACTGAAGCTGCAGCAGTGAAATGATTTAACGTGGCACAAGAACACCCTGAGCACACCACAAAAATGTTCTTAAACTGTATTTATATTTTAGAACACGTAATCTCCTTAAACAAAGACAAATACACGTGAGAAGCAAAATTGCATATGTTAGCGAGTTGAGCTGCACTGAAAACAATTACATTTAACTTTGTCATTAAATTTGAATGACTTAATTTACAAAAGCCATATCGTCTACAATCTTTCCAAAAGTCACTGAAAACAAATAATTAAACAAAATATGGCTAAATAAATAAATAAAATGGTTTTCATGTATAATGACATTCTCAAGCGCACTATTTTTTAAAGCCAGCCTTATAACCTAAGGTGAAGACAGGATGTTTAATTCATATACATATTTAAGTGCATACCTAATGCTTTAAAGTGTTTTGAGATAAAAATATATATAAATCGAAATATATATATTTTTAATATAGTATGCTACATTACCGTACAGGATGGTGATCTGAAATTCACAAAGTTAATTATTTGCCTTGGTCAGGTTCTCTCATATTCTCCTGCATCCCCTAAAACATGATCCCAGTTTTAGGTTATGTTTGCTTGCACATGCAGTATAGATCATTCAGCTTTTTCAAGGTTTTTTTGCTGACCAGTATGCAGAACTTGCTGCAAATCAGCTCATGAGACATCCCAGGCACAGTGGAAGAATACATCAGTTCCAGAACATCTTCTTTTACAGTGTAGCAAGACTAGATTTAATGTTAAAAAACAATTATTAACACACATTTCCATATGAAATATATTTGTAACTTCCCTTTTTTCCAAGGTTCTTAAAAGCAACCTTCATCGGTCAGTGGATTGCTGTGATTTTAAAATTATTCATTAATGTGACATTGCAGTTGTGGTGTTTAACAATGCTCACTAAACCAAAAGGTAAACCTTTGGTTTATTTAAACGTGAATCTATCTACAGTGCAAGGTATCTGTCTCAGCAGACAACATCCAACATTATAGCATGCGTCAATGTCACTGCATTGAAAAATCGATAGATGCATTTAAGCCAATTGATTTTTGTCTTTTCTGTAAGCATCTGGAAAAAAATAAGTCTTTTTTTCTTGCACATGTGGCTTTGGTTATATTGTGCACCTAACAGATGTTAGTAAGTTTCCTCTGTGGAAGGAAAATGTAGTTGTGCCTTGCAGTATTTGAATATAATAGTCCTTGTTATATGTCATTTTCATCGGCAAAATTACAGTGGAAAATGTATTTGGATAGATGCTTAGTATGCTAAATCAAATCACATTTGCCAAATGCCTTTTTCAAGCAACAGCCTCGATGTACCTCTGCTGACATCCACAGTTTCCATGATGCTAGTGCACAGCAACCACCTGACTAAACACAACATGAATGACCTTTCATTTAACCATCAGTCCTCTACAGACATATGCTAAATGATGAAAACAGAGTAATATATCATTACACATAAATAAGTGAAGTTGTTGCTGTTAAGACTAGGTTGCATTTTATTTATTTATTTAGACACTTATTGTTTTTAATATAGTTTACCACTGAAAAGGTTACCACTGTACTAAAAAAACTAAATAAATCTCTTTTGCATCTAATTTACACTCTTAAAATAAAGGTGCTTCACGATGCCATAGAATAACTTTTTTAATAAAGAATCTTTAACATCTGAAAAACCTTTCGGTTTCACAATAGGTACTTTGTGGTGAAAGAAGGTTCTTCAAATTATAAAAAGGTAAGAAAGAGATGGTTCTTTAAAATACCTTTGACTGAATGGTTCTTTGTGGAACCAAAAATGGTTCTTCATGGCATCGATGTGAAGAACCTTTTGAAGCACCTTTATTTTTAAGAGTGTACCCTGGTTTGGGGATGTTTACATTTTTTACTGGAAGGAAAATTTAAATACAGTTTAAGAACATGATATTTTTGTGGTGTGCTCATGGTGTTCTTGTTAAATGTCTTCTTGGTGCCATTATTAGATTTTAAAAGTAGCTGTGTTCCTAGAGAATGGCATCAGGAACATTTCAGTAATTCCAGAAGATCCCTTCTTATTTAAAAGCCAAGACAATTACCCACTGCAGTCTGACATTAACATCCACTTCTAACAATTCTTTCTTTCTCTTTTATTTTCTTCTGTGGTTTCTTTGTCTCAATAGGAGAATGAATGTAGAACGTTTTGGCTAAAACAAACAGTATGAGGAGGTTAGAAGTGATGTGACACCTTCTGGTGGTGATTCATATCAGTTGTTTGGGATGGAGGCAGATAATGAGGCCGAGTGTGTTCAGCAGAAGAAAAAGACTGCTATTCTCGTGTGTCTTCATTTATTGGGTTGTTTCATTTATTGTGAATGATCCAGCTAAGATCACAACGCTTCGGGCCTTTATTTCTCTGATGACAGCGGCAGCTATTGGCAGAAGAATCTACTGATGTCGGCGTCTCAGATTAAGTGCTCACTTTGATTAATTATTCATTTTCTTGTTTATTAGTGGTTCATTCATAAGTATTCAAAGTCAGTGCACTGTTTGTGCTATCTCAAATTGTGCAGGTTGTTAAAGACAGATTTATCTTTAAGAGATCATTGCAAATTGTCAATAAAACAGGTAAAACACTCATTGAAGGAGGAACCTGAGATGTTGGGTTATTGGCTCTTATAGAATAATGTATTATTTACTCACCATTATGTCCTTCCGAACCTCTTTCTACTGTGGGGCACAAAAGAAGACATTTCTACATCATTTCCAGACTTCTGGTTGCAGCATCTTTTTAACTTAACCCTCTGGGCTTTCAGTAAATTTTGGGACAAAACAACATTTTGGCACATGTGAGCACACACACACACAACACACACACACACGGACATGATTTTAAATGGTTAAAGGGTTCTGAAATACATATAGTCACACATGTACAGCATTGGAAATGTTTTGTACTAATGTTTGCACCAAAAAAATATAAAAAAATAAAATCTAACGGAAAGCAAATTTTTTGAGACTGAGAACACAACTATATTCATGCAGTTTTAGAGTAAAATATTATTTATATATCTAATCTAAAATGTAAAAACAGTATTGTTTATAATAAAGAAATACAATATGTGAAAGTCATCTAGAAGGCATGAATGGAATAACATAATTTTTGAGTGAGCTATACTTTTAAGCTAGGATGCAATATGGCAACCTTAGCATCATGGTGTGATTTTGCGACAAGAACTAATCAAATGTCAAATGTAGTATTTTTTTCTCTGTTTCTTGTTATATTTCACAGATTATCAAACTATATTGATATTTATTAGAATTGTTTTGTTTAATTTATTTAAAACTTCATTGCCTTGTTATTTATTTAGTTATTTTTTTTCCAAATCTAACTCTCTTACTATTAGATGTTGGTGGCCGGACTGCAGTATTGTGTTGTACTGTACAAAACGGCACAACATACTCCATAATCTACTCTGCCACTACTCACAGGCATTGATCTATCTCTGTATCTGCAGACACGTCTCGCAAAATAACATACCAGCAGTGTGGACAGGCTCTGTTTGTCTTCATTAGGTGGCCTTCTGCTGTACAACTGCTTTCCAATTTCTCATTGGCTTCTCCAGTAACACTATTATGGACTAGAGGACAGAAGTGCTGGAAAAGATGTTCGACTGATCTGTGGAGACAGCGAGGCACAGCAACGGCCCAGAGCTCAGCACACAGGCTCATAATTACTAATGATCACTTTGATTTGGCTCTCTACCAAATTGTACTTGGACTCTACTATGGAAAATTACCAGTTACTTGATAATGTTTTTAAAATGTTTTAAAAAGTGTTTTACTCCAAGCAAATGCTAATTAAATGACTATTGTTAAAGCACTTATTTTAGGACTGTAAAGCCTATACTGCAGTGAGGAATAATTTATTGCGAAGCTTGGCATTGTGGGAATATCCTGTTAGAAATCTGAAGTAAATAGAACAGATAAATAAACAGGGCAATTATGTTTAAAAAGATATACACTCCTAAAGATTTTATGTTCGCATGTCCCGCTTTCATAGAACAGCTCTCTCTAGTGGTCAAAGCTTGGCAGGACATAATCAGCAATACAGATGGTTGTCTTTTCTTTTTTCTTCTTTCCAGCTACGGAGTTCAAAAGAACAGAAGGTGTTCCTCAATTAAAATAAAGTAGTCACAACACATTAAAGAAAACTTTAATCACACATATATAAATAAATAAAAATAGTGTATTGCCCCCATGGTGTTAGACCGCAATAACACTGTTGGAATTCAACATAGGCCTATATAAAATGGTATGGTACTGAACCATATTTACTTACCATGGTATTTAACATTGACCAGCAGAGGGCAGTTTTCACTATACAGCTTCAGAAACGTCTGCTCCATACACAGATTTTCCTCAGGAACATCACTGGAGTAAAACAAAGTCAAATCCCCAGATCTCTGACAACAAAGGGTTTGATTTAGTGGTTTAGTCTGAGAACGGAAGAGTTTAGTAAACAAGCGATGTCTGTGGAGCAGATGCCAGAAATACAGAGTTTAGGATTTGAGATTTAGTTGTGAGAAGTTAAAAAAGAAGACACAATCCTCTGTTACCTGTCTGTTTGATTCTGTAAACCATCAGATAAATGAACGAGTTGTCCTGTTAATCAAATTCAGATTTTATTAAATAAATAATAAATAGTCAGTTAACTGTGCGTCTTTCAGCCTAGCTTGTATACAAGCATATTTAAGTAAATGATGAACTAAAATTATCCTGTTAAACATGACAAGGTCAGATTTCACATCCAAAATAAATAAAACAAACAAACAAATTAGATAATTCACATTTGTATTTAATTCTCTTTTCAAACTGGATTGTATAAATTCATATTGATGTAAATTATGATTCAAATGATATTAAAATGTATGTGTGTTTTCTCGTGTTATTTTCTCATTTGGCCTAGTGTGTGTAAGTGGCTTTTCTAGGCTGCTATAGAGTGATGGATGGATGGAAAGCTGGATTGTATAAATTCATATTGATGTAAATTAGGATTAAATGATGTTATGCTGCTGAGCACACATAAAAATAAATAAATTAAAATAAATTATTATTATCATTACCACTGCTACTAAAATTCTGTGCAAAAATAAAATTAAGTTGGTTTTGGGAATTCTGCACTGTGCCATTATTTTCATGACAGTTTAAGGACTTGTATTCGTTATTTAAACAGTCCTTTCAGATACTGAAGGTCACTGATTTTCTGGTGTTTTCTGTGTATCCATAGGTAGAGACTGTTGCACCATTACCTACATAAATTTTCACGGTGGTGTCATCTAATGCAGATACAGTAAATTCACCCTGTCATTTTACATGTCAGTATGGGATGTTTTTGACTAGGATACACTGCAACATGGACCAGACCTTATGCCGTTTACTCCATGGGTTTGACTACAACTGTTAAATGTGCTTAATGCATGCAACTTATGTCACAACACAAAGGCCATAAAATAGGCCATTTGACAGTACTTTTGCAGGCCAAAGATCATCAACAATACAACGGAGTCTCGTTGGTTCTTCAGCTGCCCAGCCTGTCATTATCCCTGCTCCTTACACCTGTGTTTGTTCTGAAGCAAGTATGATTGTCTATGGTGTGTTTGGGCCGTGTGCACTGTTCCCCTTGCGGTTTCTATCTCTTATCTGTTGTTTGATCTCTATACCCTCGGGTGGCGCCAGCGATCAAAGAGCATGATGAAACGGAGCCCGATGGTGGCTCGCTACCAATAAAGGTAAGCAGTCTCTTTAAGCAGATATTTATCAGTCAGCCTGGCCTGCACGGCATCAACCTGCACATGGCCTAACTGAACTGGAGAAGAACCACAGAGACCTTCACCACCTTTGGTACAAGCAGATGCGTCATGCCCATTGATATTGGGGCATGTGCCCCCTCAGATTTTTGAGTCAAGTGGCGTTTGAATGCAGCTTCCAAAATAAAAAGAATAGCCGAATAATATTTTCTATATTTATACAATCACACCAGCGTGATTAAATTGTTCAGCGCATCATATCATCAGCTGCTAAATTCAAATCTGCATTCGCTGGCTGGCGCTGAGCCAGAGACAGACGGGTTTTTACAGCACGGCGCATTATAACCAATCACACAGCATGCTGTTGAGCTTACGAATGCAATGACCAATCAGAGGCGTTCAGATGAATCATCGCTGAAGTGCTCCTTCACTCGCACGCTGACTGAATACCCCTATCTGGCCCTACCTGTATAAATTAGGGCCCTACCCCTATTAATGGGAGTTTTTGAGAGTGCCTGAACTCTAGACTGTCAGTGAAAATGTTCTTTGATAATGTAAATGTCCGTTGCTCTCTTTCTGTAAAGTTACAATGAAAGTGTCATGATAAGTAGCCTAACTTACAAAGTTTTAAATATTCATATTAAATATAAAGTCAGCAGTATTAAAAATATGTCATGGCATTGGCATGACACCCAAATCTGATGCTTTGAAAGTATCTAAAAGAAGCAAAGAAGGAATCAATCAAATGAATCAAACTAGGCGCCTGAATCAGAACTTTAGAGACGGTATGTTTATAAAGAAATTTTTATTTCTAAAGAAATTAATAATTTTATTCAGCAATGATGCATTAAATTGATCAGAAATGATAACATAAATCATTTTCTTTTTTACTTTCTACAATGAAAGAATCCAGAAAAATGTATCACAGTTTACATAGAAATATTAAGCAGCACAATTGTAATTTGATAATAAAATTTTTGATTTTTTTGATCCCACAATAAGCATATTAGAATGATTTCTGAAGAATTATGTGACACTGAAGAATAAAGGTTAAAGTACATTTTAACATTAAAATACGGTATAGTCAACATTTGAAGTGGATCAAAAGAAGTTCATCAAAGTTGTCCTAAGACAAACGTGTTTTGGTTTTAGGTTTTAGGACAACTTTGATGAAAAGTTTTGATCCACTTCAATTGCTGAATATGTAGAAAACAGCTAGGCTATTTCAAATTGTAATAATATTTTACAATATTACTGTATTTTTCATCAAATTAATGCAAGCTTACAATGTTTAGAGACACAATTCTTTCAAAGATATTACATATTATAAGAAAGAAGATAAAGAAATTACAATATAGGCTATAATAAAATGTTTTAATGCATTTAGAGCCTGTTATGGATTGAGTGTTTTGCATGAAGGCTACTTCAGATTGACGATTAAACTATGTACGATCATCTTTAATGATGAATTTTAATATTTAGGCTACTATGCTTAATGAAGTTGGTTTAAATGAAAACGTACCGTATATGTAGCTACTTGTTATGAATTCTTCATGTTTTTTTTCACAGGCACATATTTGAGGTCTCGTAAATCTTTTCTTGTAACGTATTATTTATACATTTTAGTACTCACGCTATTTACAGCCACCTCTGAAAATGGAGACTAGAGACTAAACTGTTTACTCCATCTCTCCCGACAGAAAAATGTGGACGCACAACGGTTTCCTCTGGTCAGCTCTGCTCTCTCTAGAACACCACACAACAACAAATGCCAGGACTCAGAACGGGCCCATAAATCCTATTCTGAGTTCAGTGCCACAGAGGGATATTTATAGCCATTCAACCTCGCAGATACCGGTTTATTCCCCCGTCTGCTTCTCCCCCCAGACGTCCCAGCGGTTTAAGGGCTAAAATAGTAAAGAGACAATAGACACTAGGGAAAAGAGGGCTGGTGAGAGGAACAGGGGTGTGTGCGACTGCCGGGGATAAAAATGAAAAAAAAAAATTAAATGAATTGAAAATAAAAAGGGACTCGCACAGTCTTTGTTCTCTCTTTCATTATGGTCACGGTCGTTCCCGGTCAGGAATTCCAAACTCTCACTCCCAAACAAAGCCCATATGAACCGCTACTGACTCCAGCGTGAGAGAGAGCTCAATTCAAACAACCTCACACTACAAAAGAGTGTAAGAGAGAGATTATTTCACTCAATTTGACAGACGTCTGCCCCATCTCACGATTATGAACAACTGCATGCTCAGTTGCTCATAGAAAAGTCGTTTTATTTTTGCATGAAGCATGAGTGTCATGTCGATAACCGATATTTTTTTATATTCAAATGTTATATTTTGTCTGAATAAATTAAAATGACAAGTTTAAGGCAATAATTCATGAATAATAGATATTAAAAAAGTATACTACTTCGTCCTAATAAATTATTTACAACATGTTTAATGCTGATAATCCATTAATAACGATATAAAAATTCTATACCATTTTGTCTGAATAAACTAACAATACATTAAAGTTAATCATTTTAAATACTGCATTGCAGCAACATTATAATGTACAGTTAGATGCATAGATATTTGTTTTGTAATTTGCTAAAATTACAATTATAAAAATGATTGTTTTTAAAGCTGACTTGTATAAGATGACGAAAATTTTAATATAAATGGAAAAAAGGGTAAATTAACATGGACAATTACATCTTCAGTATATCAACCATATCAATGCACAAAAAACGGTGTTGTTATTGTTAACTAAAATAAATAAAATATTGTTGATTGAAAGTAAGCTTAAATAAAAAATTTTATAAATAATAAATAAAATGAAGCTTAAATAATAATAATAATGAAACACTTAAACAGAAATTAAATGAGGTCTCGATAACGTTCTCAAATAAAACTAAATGGAATAGCCAAAAAAAAAAAACACAATAGAAAATATAAAAAAAATAATACAAAATTAATAAATACTTTGAAAATAATACTAAAATAACTTTAAAAAATCACCTTAGCAACACTCATGATGGCGGGGTTTGGATGGGGAAGCGCCTTTAACAATTTCTTTTGAAAACGACAGAAATCTAGTTCAAATCACTGTTACGCACTCTGCTGTTGAGCTAAAGATGCTTTCACACAAAAATGTCTTGATTAAGCAACAGCTAAAGGTTTTCTTGGAGTAGAAACCCTGAGGCTTATGTACAGAAAAACAAGACGTATTTGACGGCTGATTTTCAGTTAAGAGGTTTGTTTCCCAGAACACTGAACTAGCAGGCATGCATGACAACTGGTTCATGGAATGTTTGTTAAGACTAACAGAAAACACTGTTGCAACCAGCGGCGGTATTACAGGTAATTATAATCAGGCTGTCAGTCATCATTGATATGAAAGAAGTCTTCACAAATTTCCCAGGCTGACAGCAAAAACACTAATAATCCAAAGAATCATACACAATAAACAGGCTGTATTAAAGAAAATTATAAACATGACCATTTATGTGTCAATACTGTACATAAATGTATTTTAATATCATCAAAGATTTACAATATATTACATAAAAAAGAGGCACAATTTAATATTCAGGATATGTGAACATGAGGCACTTTGTGAAGTTAAAAATACTGTTCATTTAACACATTTTTGGTATGTGCAGCATATTTATCTTCCCTTTTTTGGCTCTCTTAATAGTGTGGGTTGATTTTTATGTCGAATGCTGTTTTTACAATATACTTTTTTCTTTGGCTAACAAGAACAATACATTCTCGCTAAAAGCAACTCCAAACACACACGCTAGTATTCTTACACACTCACACACACACATATCTCACCTAACACATTGTTCCATAAATCCTGAAGTGATCTTTAGAAAGTCTTACAATCTCCTATAAATCTTTAGTGTTGAGGCAAAAGATATTCCTGATTACATTTGCTCTCGGTCAGCTGTCAGAGGAGAAAACCAGCATCTGTCCAGCTCCTCTTGCTCGGTAGCCTGACCTTCCTTAGTGTGAGCTATACATAATCTGATAAAGTGCATGGAATATTTGGCTATGAAACATAAAGCTTTATGAAAAGGCCATATTCTTCCACTCCACCTCACTGGAAGTATCCAAACCTTCAGTTTCTGCAGAGAGAGAGAAAGTGACCTTTCTCTCTCTCTCTCATTTGTCATCGCTCACGCTCACGGAGCAATCTTCTGGAATCTTCTCCTCGGAGCTGCTGCAGGTGGACAGCTTGTCTAGGTCATCGTCCATCTCGCTGAAGCGTTCGGCCACACACTGCGCCGTGAGCCGGGCCTCAGGATCATGATCCCAGCACTCGTTGATGGTGGAACAGACTGCAGCTACACCCTGGAGACGAAACAAGTATTTGTGCTTGTATTTGCCTACAGTACAGAGCTTTATTATAGTAATAGTCAATATTTCATCATCCTTTGCATATTTAGGATTTTTACTCAACTAATCAACTATAGCTATTTTAGCTAATCAACATCTTTGTTTTTTTTAAATCTATATATCCCAGTTGTTTTTCTTCTCTTTTTGTCAATATTCACTACCATTCAAAGGTTTGAGGTCAGTTTGACAGTCAAACCAAAATAGTCATATTTAACTGCACAAAATTATTTTCTTAATCAGTATTTTGTATTCCAGTAAAATAATATCTAAACATCATTAAAGCTAGACACATTAGCGTGGGAAGCAAAATTACATAAGATACACATTATTTGCAGAAAAATGTAACAAAATTGTAAAAAAAACATTTGATGTAAAATTAATTATTTGTTATTTTAAAAAAAGTTTTATGCTCACTAAGGCTGCATTTATTTGATAAAAAATATAGTAAAAACAGAAACATTGTGAAATATTATTAGAATAATAAAAAAACATTTTCCATTTTAATATATTTTAAAATATAATTGTATTCCTGTGACGCAAAGATGAATTTTCAGCATCATTACTTCAGTCTTCAGTGTCACATGATCCTTTAGAAATCATTCTAATATACTGATTTGATGCTTAAGAAACTTTTCATATTAGTATCAACCTTGAAACCAGTTGGGCTGCTTAATATTTCTGTGGAAACTGATACATATTTTTCAAGAATCTTTGAAGAATCACAAAGTAAGAACAGAATTTATTTAAATCGTTTGCAACATCATAAATGTATTAACTCTCACTTTTGCATCCTTGCTTTATAATATGAATAAAAAAGAAAAAAAAAGAAAAAACATTACCAACCCCAAAATGTATATAACTAATAATAAGAAATGCTTTTTTCAAAGAAACAATGTATGCTTTTTCCAAAAGCTCCCCAAAGGAGTTGCTTGTCTCTCTGCTAATATGCTGTCTTTACCATGTTCTGAGATCGAAAGGCAACTCTTTTACCTGGTGTTTTATCCAGCTGTTGGGAATCTCTGGTCTGCCCCGGTCTCTCAGCACATTGTCTTTCATGCTCTCCACACAGGGGTGCTCTCGGACTTTCGAGCCAAATGGAGGTTCGTAATCCTTAACCTCTGCAAAGACACACATGAGACGATCAAATAATCTGACATATGATCTATCCCTTTATGACAGCATGAAAAATCATTGTTGGAGAGCATTTGGTCATGAGAAGTACTGAGGTTGGAAACTGGAAGAAAGCCCTGAATGGGGAAAGGAACACATGTTTCATATGCTCTGGTGTTATATCCGGAAAAAAACATAAATGTGGCATCTGGCGAAAAATGGGACGAAATCAGTTGCTCCATCAGAATGGCAACAATAAACAATGCTTCTTTGTGGGTAATTTGTTTTGTTCACAAGAACAAATTAATGAAATATAAGGCTAATCACTGAACTGTGCCAGCGAGCTCCAAAAAAGATTTTCCAGACCTTGTGAAACTCGCAGCTGCAGAGGCCCAATCATATATCTGTCCTCAGCCTCCAAAGTCAAGTACTTGACCAGAGCCAGCTATAGATGACATACAAACACACACAGGGTGCTAAAAAAATCAGCAAGAAAACACCAAAACCTCCAGTTTCCCAAAAACAGCCAGAGATGTCATAAAACAGCAGTTATTGTCCTCTTCTTGGCCAGTATAAAATCCATTACAACAAATGATGGTGCATGAGTACGTTTACTTTGGAGCGGTTTGCTCTTGATCAGAGAGCATGTTTTGTGGTTCTTGCCCAGAACTCTGGGCCCACAGGAAGGGGCTAGGCCAGCGTGCAGCCTGGAACAGGAAGTGGAGGACTGTGATTGGGCCCCTGTGGAGAAGCTGACTCCACAAGTGAACGCATCCTGTTTTTGACAAGTGGACTTCCCCTGTTTCAGCTCTTAAACAAAATACTCCCGCCCCTACGGTGCTATTTCTGCTGTCCTCGGTGCCCTGTGTGAGGATCTGACCCGATGGTGGTGAAACAGACTAAATCGGAGCTTAGCATGCATGCAGTCCGTAGACGAGGACACATGGCTGTCTGCAACATTAAGGTCACCAAGTATCGTCTAGGTTACGTACGTAACCCCCGTTCCCTGATGGAGGGAACGGAGACGTTATGTCGTGACGACATAGGGGATTTACTTGGAAGCCCCGAACATCTCTGACTAAGAGAAAACGCCAATGAAATTGGCTAGTGGATTTTGCATACCTGAGCCACTCCCCGTGCATACGGGTATAAAAGGGCGACAGGTGCATCCACTCATTAGGTTTTACGCTGAGGAGCCGAGACGAGTCCCTGGCAACCAGCGATGGTTCAAGATTGTGGCATGGGGACATAACGTCTCCGTTCCCTCCATCAGGGAACGGGGGTTACGTACGTAACCTAGACGTTCCCTATCTGTCGGTCACTACGAGTTATGTCGTGACGACATAGGGGTCCTATGGAAAGCGCCACAAGCTGAACCCCGTCACAACCTTGTGGCATGCAGATGTTGACAAGCGAGTGCGTGACAGACAAATGCCATGCAAGAGGTTGCAACCTTCCTACCGCTCCAGTGCAAATTCGCTAACCTTGGTGCCCACCGGGACCACTGAGTACATCGCTGCTGGAGATAGCCAAGCCGCTGTTCCTTTCCCCACGGAATCGGAAGGGATTTCGACCTTCAGTGAAAGACAGCTTCAGGTCTTTCCTATTTGTTGTTTACAGCTTGTCGTAACGGCAGGGAAGCGAGCCTTCCAGAGAAGGGCGCTACGGAGGCCACATCCTGCCCGAAGGGAGGTAACATGTGGAGACACTGATATGGACTGGCCCAGGCTTGGGGCAGTACTACATACGACTGGACTCTGGGGCAGATCCTACCTAGGAGTAGGGAGGAGGGCTGCCAGCAGAACCTGACAGAAGCTCTGTCACAGGGAAGACACGGGTTTACCGTGAGGGAAACCTTACCGTGGAAGAATACACATATGGGATTACCCGAAGGGGAATCAGGCCATACGGCCACCTAGCCCAGTACAGGGGCTGACCGGAGACCCGGGCGAGCTAACACCAGTACTGGGCCTGGCGTCAGACTGCTCCGCCCAGTCTGACTGCCGGGGGTGCTTGGAGGATTCCACCAGGGTTCACCGTCCGGGGAACTGAACTGGGGGAGAAAAAGGCGCTCGTATCCCCGGGTGAGGGGGAATGGCGCAGCAAGCGTGACACCGGCCAGTTCTTCCCGCCATTACTTACCCAACACACGGGAAGAAACTGGCTCAACGCGGAGATTGTAGAATCTTGCGAAGGTGTTCGGTGTCGCCCAGCCCGCAGCTCTGCAGATGTCTGCCAAAGAGGCGCCGTGCGCCAACGCATGGGAGGAGGCAACACTCCTGGTGGA
This sequence comes from Oxygymnocypris stewartii, assembly GCA_003573665.1. Classification (NCBI taxonomy): domain Eukaryota; kingdom Metazoa; phylum Chordata; class Actinopteri; order Cypriniformes; family Cyprinidae; genus Oxygymnocypris; species Oxygymnocypris stewartii. Next base: position 54,339 of record QVTF01010890.1, on the reverse strand, counting down.
GTGAGCCCTCACCCCCAGGGGGCACGGCTCGCCTTGCGACTGGTACGCCAAGGCGACGGCCTCCACTATCCAGTGGGCCAACCTCTGTTTGGAGACAGCCTTCCCTTTCTGCTGCCCTCCGTGGCAGACAAAGAGCTGCTCGGAGCTTCTGATGCTCCGGGTGCGGGTCACGTATATGCGCAATGCTCTTACGGGACACAGCAACGCTAAGGCTGGATCTGCCTCCTCCGAGGGCAGTGCTTGCAGGTTCACCACCTGATCGCGGAAGGGCGTGGTGGGAACCTTGGGCACGTATCCAGGCCGGGGTCTCAAGACAACGTGAGAGTAGACCGGCCCGAACACAAGGCACTCTTCGCTTACCGAAAACGCCTGGAGGTCCCCGACCCGTTTGATGGAAGTGAGCGCGGTCAGGAGCGCTGTCTTAAGAGACAGGAACTTCAGCTCGACTGAGTCCAGCGGCTCAAAGGGGCCCCTCTGAAGTCCAGCCAGGACGATAGAGAGGTCCCAAGAGGGCACAAGGGGAGGCCTGGAGGGATTCATCCTCCTGGCCCCCTTCAGGAACCTCACGATGAGATCATGCTTTCCCAGGGACCGGCCGTCCACTGCATCGTGGTGAGCCGCAATAGCGGCTACATACACTTTCAAGGTGGAGGGTGACAGCCTACGCTCCAACCTTTCTTGCAGGAAAGAAAGCACTACTCCGATCGTGCATCTTCGGGGGTCTTCTCGGCGAGAAGAACACCAGGTCGCGAACAGACTCCATTTCAGTGCGTAGGTTTGCCTTGTTGAAGGAGCTCTAGCCTGAATGATGGTCTCTACCACCGCCGGTGGTAGACCAGTCAAGTCTGCCGCGTCCCGTCCAGGAGCCACACATGGAGGTTCCATAGATCTGGACGCGGGTGCCATATGGTGCCGAGCCCCTGAGAAAGGAGGTCCTTCCTCAGAGGAATGCGCCAGGGAGGTGCTGTCGCGAGGGAAATGAGTTCGGGAAACCAGGTCCGGGTGGGCCAATGGGGCGCAACCAGCAGGACCTGCTCCTCGTCCTCCCTGAGCTTGCACAATGTCTGTGCGAGTAGGCTCACTGGGGGAAACGCATACTTGCGTAAGGCCCGAGGCCAGCTGTGTGCCAGTGCGTCTGTGCCGAGGGGGCCCTCGGTCAGGGAGAAGTACAGCTGGCAGTGGGAGGACTCGGGGGAGGCAAACAGGTCTACCTGAGCTTCCCCGAATCGACTCCAGATCAGCCGGATCGTCTCGGGATGGAGTCGCCACTCTCCGGGGAACGTGAGCTGTCGTGAGAGCGCGTCGGCCGCACGATTGAGCTGCCCCGGGATGTGAACAGCACGCAGTGACTTGAACTGCGTGTGACTCCAGAGGAGGAGATGGCGGGCGAGCTGTGACATGCGGTGTGATCGTATACCCCCCAGCCGGTTGATATACGAGACCGCCGCAGTGTTGTCCGTGCGGACTAGCACGTGCTTGCCCAACAGCAGTGGCCGGAACTGCCGCAAGGCTAAATGCACTGCCCACAGCTCCAGGCAGTTGATGTGCCAAAGCAGTCGGGGCCCTGTCCAGAGCCCCGAGGCTGCCTGCCCGTTGCATGTAGCGCCCCAGCCCGTGCTGGAGGCATCTGTTGTGACAACAGTATGCCGGGACACTTGTTCTAGGGGCACCCCGGCCCGTAGAAAGGCAAGGTCTGTCCAGGGGCTGAGGGAGCGGCGACACTGCTGGGAGATACCTACTCGCAGTGTACCGCGGCGCCATGCCCACCTCGGGACCCGGGAGTGTAGCCAGTGCTGAAGTGGTCTCATATGAAGCAATCCGAGCGGCGTGACTGCAGCTGCGGATGCCATATGCCCCAGGAGCCTCTGAAACTGTTTCAGTGGTACCACATTCCTGCCTCTGAAGGAACTCAGGCAGTTCAGCACTGCTTGGGCACGTTCCTCCGTGAGGCGTGCCGTCATACTCACCGAGTCTAACTCCACACCGAGAAAAGAGATTCTCTGCACAGGGGAGAGCTTGCTCTTTTCCCAGTTGACCCGAAGCCCCAACTGGCTGAGGTGCCGGAGCACCAAGTCCCTGTGATCGCCCAACTGCTCTCTGGATTGGGCTAGGATAAGCCAATCGTCGAGGTAGTTGAGGATCCTGACGCCCACTTCCCGTAACGGGGTAAGGGCGCCCTCTACAACCTTCGTGAACACACGGGGAGACAGGGAGAGCCCGAAGGGGAGGACCCTGTACTGCCATGCCCGACCTTCGAACGCAAACCGTAGAAACGGTCTGTGTCGCGGAAGGATCGAAACGTGAAAGTAAGCGTCCTTCAGGTCGATCGCTGCAAACCAATCCTGGGGCTGAATGCATTTGATCATGCGCCTGTGCGTCAGCATCTTGAACGGGAGCTTGTGCAAAGCCCGGTTCAAGACTCGCAGATCCAGGATTGGCCGAAGGCCACCACCTTTCTTGGGTACGATGAAGTAAGGGCTGTAAAACCCCTGCCTCATCTCGGCTGGAGGGACCGGCTCGATTGCATCCTTTGCCAGGAGGACAGCAATCTCCTCGCGCAAGACAGGGGCGTTCCGGACTGCCACCGACGTCTCGAGAACGCCGTTGAACTTGGGAGGTCGCCTGGCGAACTGAATCGCGTAGCCGAGTCGAATTGTGCGCGTGAGCCAGCGAGACAGGCTGGGCAGCGTGAGCCACGCCTCCAGTCGCTGTGCAAGCGGCTCCAACGGCACAATCGACGTACCTGTGGTAGTGCAGCGAAAGGGAGTAGGGGTGGATGGCACAGAAGGCGGTGCGTTCTGAGGCATCCTCACCAAACTCCCTGGGTCCCGAACGGGACTGGCCAGAGGTGCGTGGGGAGGAATGTCGTCCCCGAACCGTACTCTCTTGGCTACTGGCAAAATGGGTCGTGGGCGAGAGTGAGGAGGCAGGGCGTCGCACACTTTATTTAAGTTTTAAGTATTCATAAAATGAGACCGTCAGTTGGGGCAGACAGGAGGTAAGATTCCTGTTTAAACACTAGAACCTATTTAAATGTTGCCTAAAGAGTGATGTGCCAGCAATGTTGCCAGACCGAAGGATTTTTCAGGCTTCAGTCAGAAACATTTGGGGTGGATCATGAGCGCACAACACCCTTGGCTCTGTGTGTTTGTGAAGAGCTGGAGTCAGTGAAAGGGTGTGACAGCAGTGAAATCTGAGACCTGTACTGATGGATGGCCACCCTGCATGGGCTTCTGCCACCTGCTAGCCAGCTGCTCTCCTCCATTTACTTGTATTCCTGTCTTTCTCCCAGGACGGGAGGGAGTTCTCCTCGGCTGGCAGGGTCTCAAGTTTGCACTGCTACTCCAGACCAGGCCGCACCCCATACTAATTCAGGACTTACTAGCATACACAGTGAGCCGCAGCAGAACAACGCGGCCACAGCTTTCGATTTCACCATCACCCACGCATGGACTTTCAGCAGCTGCCTGTCTGCAAGTGCTACATCCCTAAATGTTTATTTTCCCCCTTTTTGAAAGATCACAGCTTTTTCACATTGCATTCTGAAGGTGGTACTGCAACGGGAGACAGACCCCGGGATGTCTGTCTCTACCCCCTCGACACAGACTGTCTGGCTGAAAAACATCTCCCGCTCTGCAGATAAGCTCCAAGCAGCATGACAGGAGGACTCACCCACAGAGAGGCATGTGGGGTAACAACTCGACAGGCACAGGGACAGTGTGTGAAACAATATACACATGCAAATACACTGCCACTCATATTACCAACGTTGATTAAAATAGTAAATCGCTGCACCTTCATTCAAACGTCAGCAGAATTGGTGGTGCACCTTCTGAAACTTGACATTCTTTTCTTAGCATGTGCCTTGTTTTCCAGTAAAATATCTAAACATACATTTTAATACATTTGTATTTACTCCTGTGATGGCAAAACTGCATTTTTCCCCCCAGGGTTTTTTGATAAATAGAAAGTTCCAAAGAACATAATTTATTTGAAAAACAAATCTTTTGTAACATAAATGTCTTTGTTATTTTTGATCAATTTAATACACCCTTGCTTAATAAAAGTATTAATTACTTGGATTATCTGAGGGCAAACAAATCCATGAGAGGACCAATGTTGGAACAAAAATCCAGGAGGTTTCATCCATCCTGTGCATTTTAAATACAAAAGAATTGAACACTTGATGAATAATCAGCAAACCAAATTTTTACTGGGCAGCCACTGATCATTTTTCAATGTAGGAAAAACCCAAAATAACAACAATCCCTCCCTCTTCCACAATTTCCACATGCATCTGTGTTTATATTTACATCCATAACTAATTACAGTTTATGTTGTTGTATTTCATACATATATGAGCATAAACGCTCCATGACAGCTATTTGAATACTGTTTTTTTCGCCGATATGTCAGTATGCAAGAATATGCTAGCATCTGTCTTCCCACCTGACCAAAGAAGGGAAAGTTCTTAGGAAGCTCTTGACATTTCACACATTCCCCAAATAGAGTGAGGAGTATGCCGTACCATATCTGCTCTTGTTGAAGAACGGCTCCTCCAATAACAGGAAGCTGCAAATCGGTCAAAACACACTGTGGGCCGCAGTGGGCTTTCCATGCAGTCTACTCAAACAATAGCCCAACTATGGCAGCAGAAAAAAACACTAGTGCCACTAACAGAACCATAAAAAAGCGAGCCTATTTCCATCCCTGTTCTCCTTGAGGAACAATTGCAGGCAGAATGGAAATAGAATAGCATTGTCTCAAGTTTACTAACCATATTGGTTTGGGAAATGCCAAAATAACAGCTATGTTTCAAGAGAGATCTCGATGTTTGTGTACTCACCTCCGATGGCGTTACACCTGGACGTGATCTCCCACAGCACCAGGGCCATGGAGTAGACATCAGTTTGCTTGAACGACTCGATGTTCTCAAGATTGATCCTTGATTCCAGCACTTCTGGAGCCATGTACCTGGCTGTACCCACCTGAGAATCAGATACAATTATTATCAGGACAATTATTATTATTTATTTATTATTATTAATACTAATATAACCTATAAAAATATCAATATGTTTTGATTATGTCATAACAAAACAAATATTATATATATAAAATAAACCTAATTTATCACTAATATTACTTTGATTATTACACCACAATTATTATTCATGTATTTATTATTATTATTAAAATGTGATTTATAAAAATATGAATAATTCTTATGATTGTCATAACACAGATATAGTATTTGTATTATTATAACTTATACATTTGATTTACTATTTTATAACTTAATAAACTAATTATTTCAATTATATGTAATGCAATGTATTATTGTTAATAATAATAATACTAATAATAAGTTGGCATTATTTGTATATTCTTCTTCTTCTTAATGGCATTATTATTATTGTTGTGGTTTAGAGGTTTCCAAGCTATTTTCACATCTTTTTTATTCCTTTAACTTCAAAACACTTCAGCTCATTTCATTACTTGACCTCACTTTAAAAAGTACAAAAGGTCACACCAATGAACCAACACATCTTAAATGTGATAATCAAACGTAACCTTAGCAGTGAAGTTTAAACTCCCTTTGAACTATGTTTAGGGTCACTGTCTGGGACCAACCGAATGTTGACATACATCAAAGCACTCTGGGTTTGGAGAGACGTCGCAGAGTCAGGTGATTGTTAGCTAGTTTATTACTGATTCACTCGTCGCTTCTGTCTTTTCATTTTCAGCCCGTGAATCATAAATCTGAGCAGACAGTTGAACAAAGGGCACACATACATAAAACACTCATCTGCACATGGTGAGATGCCTGAGGGGACTTTCCCTGCAAGTTATGACTAGATGTACCTGCCACTGTAAATCTGCACAATTTTAGGTATGAAACACGCCAACGCTTAACTTGACACTTACCAAGCAATAAAAGCAAGTGAATCTAGTCTTGTGCTGCACTGGGGTTACGCTTCAGGGGATAGACTCCATTAAAGTATAGAATAGTTTTATTTTTTTAGTAAAAAAAATTTTTTTAATAGATTTTATTTTTAAAGCCTAAGGTTTAATCAACCACAGTGACACAGTGACTGATCTATTCCCATTCATTTTTACATAGTGATTTAAAATAAAAACTAACGGTACAATATAAAACCACTGATTTATGGTCATTTGTGACAAGTATAACAATATATTTAAAAATAGTTGTAAAATGTATATATATATAAATACATAAGAAAATATATAAGAAGCCTGTCTTAATTAAATCATTCACAATGTTTCATGAGAGTGGACGTTTGCTGCTGATCTCTTTCATTCTGACGTCTTTGCCGATTGGTGGATCTTAAGTTAAAATTAACTTCATGGAAGAAAAGTCTTGAAATAAATTATACAAATCAATTGATTTCTCAATAGAAAGAAAATATCTGACTTTAAGAAATCTGAGTGATGCACTCTATTATATACTAGCGCATTTACATTGAATCTGAAGAAATTAAATTTATATTATATACACGTATTTACACTACTGGTCAAAACATTTTTGGAATAATTAGGAATTTTAAAAATGTTTTGGATTTTTAAAGGATCATGTGACACTGAAGACTGGAGTGATGGCTACTATTTTAAAAATAAATAAATTACACTTTAAAATAGAAAACAGTTATTTTGAATTGTAATAATATTTTGTAATGCTATTTTTACTGTATTTATCGTCAAATAAATGCAGCCTTGGTGGGGGACCTCTTTCAGAAACTTAAAAAAAAATAGTTTGATTGATAATGTATAAGCTGTCTGTTTGCTGTATACAGACAGATAATTTAAATGCACCTATGAAGATGAAATATTGTAGCATGACCCACCTGTCCCGCTGTTGGCCAAGTCATCCACCGAAAGAGAGTTGTCAAGGCGGAGGCCAAGTCCAAAATCACAGAGGCAACAAGAGAGGTCATTCTTCACCAGGATGTTAGAGCTCTTCAGATCTCGGTGGACGATGGGCACTTTGGGCCTCCCGCAAGGGGTGTGGTCACTATGCAAATGAGCCACACCCTGGGCCAGTGAGCTCCCGAGAAGCCGCAGGTCCTCCCAGCTGATGAGGTGTCGAGTGAGGTACTCCTGCAAGTTTCCGCGTGGATGATAGGCGGTGATCAGCCAGTATTGCTTTTCCACCTTCCTCTCCTCAGCTGTCAGGAAGTGCAGGATGTGCTCGTGCTTCAGATCAATGTCCGAAAATATATCCTTTTCATTCTTCCAGGATGCATACTCTTCATAGGGGAAGATCTTCACCGCCACCGTTTCAAACTGTTCTGAGGGGCTTTGTCTCAGCTTGGCTTTGTACACCTCGGCGAAGCGGCCCTTGCCCACCTGAAGGTCCAGCTCGATGGGCAGAGGTTCTGTGTTGTGGTTGAGGTTGTTGGCATGTGTGGAGCTGCTGTCAGAGCGGTCGTCGTCCATCATGATGGCGCAGGCGTCGCTACAGTCCAGCGGGCCTTTGGGGCCCTTGCGTTTTTTGGACGGCTTTTTGGTCTCCCACTCATCAAGTTTTGCGGCGACGGTACATACGATACCAATAGAAGGAGGCGATGACCAGCACAGCCAGAACCAGGAGGGGCAACAAACTGACAAGGATTACCAACACCACCTGGTTATTTGTAGGGTCTGGAACAATAGCAAGATAGAAAGCAGAAGGATGTCAACATTTACCTCTGCACAGGGCAAATGCATATCAAAACTACTTATTTACATACTTAAGAACCAATGCACTGTAAAACTCAAAAGTAACAGCTCATTCTGCATACAGGAAAATCATATACCAAAAAAATTTGAATTGACTATGAATCTACACAGGTGCAGCTCGTCTATATGGGCAGGTGGGGCAGAACCCCACCAAAATATTAATCCACAACATAGACCTATATCTAAACTGAATCAATAACAAATTGTAAATGTGTTCAGCATTCTGCAACAAATATTTCTCAGATTTTCTATACTATTTTAAGTTGTAAAGTAAGCAGTATATATTAAAATCCAGCGCATGGCTTTAGCAGGCATGCACAGTATACATGATACTACATGGCATGATACTGTGCCTGAGACCTTCCGAGCTCAACAGCGCCCCACAATTTTGCGACGTAAATCTGTGGTGAAAAGAGGAACTGCAGCATGCTCTAATTGAGAGCCTTTGGGGCAGTTTTGAACTCAAACTTTAGGAGGTGATAAATACTATATTAAGGTAATTATTATACAGCATTTTATGCGAGCTCTTTGAGCCTGTCAATCAACATTAGCGCGCCACCCACAGGATAACGCAAGGACATCTCTGACAAAATTGGGTCCGCATGTGTTCAGAGATTAGAATATAAAGCTCACAAAATGTGTTTCGTATATTAGTGCTACGACTCAGAATCTGCCCCACCTAAATTTACAGTCAGTAGCCGCTACTGAATCTACATAAATGTTAGACAAATAACATTCCCCCAAATGTTGTCTCAATTATCCTAAAAGAGTTGTCTGAACAAGCAATGCCATATTTGGCTTTCCAAATAGTTTTTCTTCAGAGGCAAAGACCACAGAGTCTACCTCATGTTAACTGTGTAAGACAGAAATGATGAGAAATCAATATTTGTTGTGTTGCTAATTGATCATTTGTTAAACAAGAAATCGATAATTGACCTGACAACAATTTATTGGCTGAGGGCATTTTGCTGATATTTTGTATTTAATGAGTGATCAAATTCAAATTAGCTAAACAATGTAACATTACTGGGAACATTTTTACATGTAAATAAATACAAAATAGTAAATAAAATAAAATAAATGTTATGAAATTACAATACATTTATCAAAATAATAAACAACTAATTGTATTATTATTTTGATCAAATTCAATTTGACTAAATGTGATCTCACTGGGAAAATAAATTCATAACATTTGATTTACAATATTTTTTACATTTAAAAACAATTTATTTAAAGCCTTTTTATTTAAAAATGCTAAGACTAATTAACAATTAATTTATAAAAATAATTATCAATTTATTATTATAATTTTTATGTTGATCAAATTCAATTAGCTAAACAATATAGTACTACAGGGAGCATTTATAAAAAAATATGTAAATAAATTCATAGCATTTTATTTAACCTAGAAAAAAATTATGTTTAAAAAATTTAATAAGAATTATAAGATTAATTAACTCATTGCAATATATAAAAAAGTATTAAAACTTGCTGTTTGATGAAATTCAAAAGATCTCACTGCATCATGCCATGTATATATATTTATATATATATTTTTTTTTTTATTAAATGTGATGTTACGCAATCTAGTCAAAGGTAGTGATGCTATGTGTCCTTGAGCAAAGTATACTATAAGTCACTTTGGGTGGAAGGATGTATTTCTTGACTACAAAGCAGAGAAGTCCAGAATTTAGAGCCATTTGAAATGCCAGCCATAACCATCTAGTTACCTAGTACGCAGGTTGACTGAACTCCTAATCATTAACCCAGTTTGTGAGAAGACAGTTTTCCTGCCACACCAGGGAGCTTGAGCAAATCTCGCACAGTGAGAGTCTGTTCGGTGACTTCATCTTTCAAGGCAAAGTTTACACTGCTACGACGTGTGCCTGCCAACATGAGGACTGGCTTGGAAATCCTAACACTGCAGGTTCAATCCAGAGACAAAGTGAGAGCTGCCAACTACGTGGGCAGAGAGAGGAGTCAGTGTTTCGTCTGTCTGCATTCTTCCATCAAACACACAGACACGCCTTATCATTGAGACACAGACATAAAAAGAACAAATGGATGCACGACACTGGGAAAGGAAAACCGTCAATAAATGCCAATGCATTTGGCAGACAGAATAGTCAGCAAACACATGCAAAAAGCATAGACGTGTGGTGCAGAGGGAACACTCAACCCTTCACATCCAGCGGCAGAAACCTCTTCTCGAGCCAAACAACCAATATAAACACGCAACCTTTTCCAGCCACATAAAACAGGATGCCAGCCACACTGGTGCGGTCCATGACATTATCAGCTAATAAGAGGCACTTTTCTCCAGGCTCTACTGTTAAACGCATCACTGTACATCTGTGCCAGGGTCTTAACAAACATCAAGTTGATTACACGTTCCAAAGCCTCTGACTCACAAGTTAATCTATTAAAATGTAATTGCTTCTCACGACCAATAGACATGTTTCTCATTAGTGCATTAGTGAACACCGCTATTACTACCATTGTTCACACGTACTGGAAAAGCATTAATTAAGAATGAAGAATTGATATGTACAATACTGGGTTTGTTGGTCGACCGTGGATATTTAATTCATTTCTGCCTATATGTTTACATGACTTTTGCCTTCCTGTAGCTTAAACAGTAAAGCATGGTGCTAGCAATGGCAAGGTTATGGGTTTGATTCCCAGGGAATGCAGTGTAAGTCACTGTGCATCTGCCAAATGCATAAAAAAAAGCTTTGAGTGGTCTAAAAAAAGCCATATGGCTTGAAACATCATTGCTGGTGAGAACCTGCAATAAAAATTAGTCTATTTATTAGTTTTTGTGTGGAAGCCCATTTTCATCATGTGATGCAAACTTGCAATTCAGAGAAATTATGTCAGAACTGCAAAATAAAAACTCATAATTGTGAAATCTCATCGGAATCGCAAGTTTATGTCTTGCAATTCTGACTTTGTTACACACAATTCCGATGTTATTAAGTAAGAATTGAAGATATAAACTTGTAATTCAGAGAATATATCAGTGGAAACCGGCTTCCATAATGGGGTGTCCACTTTTTCCTTTATTTTTTGCTTGCTGGATGAGTGCGCTTTTCATCAATTTCTTTTTACAAACAAATCTGCTTTTCATGTTATACTTTAAAATGTTTGAATTACTAAATTCCCTTGTGGTATATAAATGACTGATTTTAGTTAGTAGTGTTTGTTTATTTATTTTTATTTGATAAAACACTATATACATTTTTTTTTTGCTTTCATCTATTTACATTTTTTTTAACATTTGTAATCATGGCACTTATGATGCAATTTCTCACCAAAAACTTTCCATTACTTCCCCACTTAATAAACTCTCAGAACATGACATTTCACATACCCTTTAAGTTTACCAATGTAGACAGGCCAATTCTCTCCACCCTCTTGCGCACTAATGATCAATGGCAAACAAGCTTCGACCTGCTTTCAATCGCTGGCTGGGCATATTGTGTACTTGCTTTACTTTTGAAAATGTCAGAATTCAAAAGGATTTCCATATGTACATTACTGCCTTTTGGACCCCTGTCCTGATGCGAATTTAGAGTATGCAGGAGTACTGCCAGAATCAGATTGGTCTACATGCTCTACATGAGATACACAGACCTATAACTATTTGTTTGTTATGGTTACAACTTTGTTTTATAGCATGGCTCATTCTGCAAACAAGTCTGACTTTTCTTTTTTTCTCTCACAAACACCGTCTTGGTCTGTTGTTGGCTTTCTCGGTGTGACTCAGACCTTTAACTATCTGCTCTATAACCGGAGGCCAAGATTCCTTAGCATGTGAGTGTGGGTGTGTTTTCGAGCCAGTGTATACGTGCAGGTCAGGTTTGGGTTGAAAGTAAAGTAGACATAGATCCTCAGTCTGCAGTCTTCCTCCTTTCCTTTATGTTCTTCTTTCCATCAAAATAACCTATGATAAAAGATCAACTGAGTAGAAACATATTGTCAGGTTGGAAATATTCCAGTGAGACACAGACACATGCTGCTTATTTGTCCTGTGGCAAATGGCCTGGATTGTCATCCTGGGAAAGAATAATGACTACTTTCCACAAGATCTGAGAAAGAAGTCAAAATAAGCACGGCATATGGGTATCCAGCAGTGTTGGGAATAATAATAATAATAAAAAATCAGGGGCAAAACAGCTACATTTTGTAAGGAAAATTATGATAAACATTTCTGTTGAAATAAAACTTGTCAATAATCATGCACAATAAGAAAATAAATGTATAAAGTAAGCAAATATGGTCGTGCTGAATTTAGACAATCTGATTATGTTTTTATATACCACAAAATATATACTATTTAATTTGTATTTAATGTATAGGTGCTGAGAGAAAAGTAATATTACAAAAAACTAAAGGAAAATAAAAAATTATATATTTGTATCTGTAAAATACAATATGGATTCTATTGATTTGGAATATAACAAGATAAAATACTAACTTATTTGTTTCATAGTTTAAATTATTATGAATAATAGGTTTAAAAACTTTTTCAAAAACATAATATTCCGTTGTATGATATATACTGTTATATATCACAGTGTGTGATTCTTCTAAATACACTTAAAACACGGTGTAGTCTTTACGTCACTGCATTCCAAAAAAAGTTTTTAACCTGATTAGTTCCTTTTTATAATAATTCCTTTTTAATGCAATCACACATGACAGAAATATTCACTTACACTTCCAACCACAGTTGCAGAAATAATACAGTGCACGCAAACAGGAAATCTGATAAAACGAAGCTACAGCAATAACAACCTAGCTGAGTGAGAAGCTTGTTCATTTTACTACTCTGATAGTACTGTATATAAATGGTTTCATGTTGTGATAAAACCACAACATGCTTCCAGGACCTCTAAATCAAGGTTCCATATTCGCTTCATGTTCCTTGCGATTGAGCCAATCACGTTTACAAGTAGAAAAACAGAAAAACATGTGTGCAAACCACAATGAAAAGTGCAACACTCTTCTTCTGACAAACTTTATGAGTTGCTTATTAGAAACAAATGTACTTTTGCTGGTGCACTCAGGCAATAACGGCCATCACTGTGAAGAGTAGCAGCCAATGTGTCTGCTTCAATCAGTGACCTCAATCTATCTTCATATCTCATCATCATCCCATTTCAGAGCCAAATTTAAACAAACTGTAGAACATCATGTTACAAAATCATTTTCATTAAAGGGTTATCTATTTCCTTGGTTTGCATTTTCACTCAGCGGATGCTTATTGCAATGTTTGCAAAAAATCAAATGTGAAGAACAGGACTAATAGTCTGCAGGTGAATTATATATATTTAGGCAGAAACTGTATTCCCCCCCGGTACTGTGTACTAATGACAGTAATCCTCAGTTAACCACAGCTTCTCCGTTTCCCCTTTTCTAGATAAAACTCCAAGTCCATTCATTTGTCTGAAGCTTCGTTTAAAATGTATAATGACATCTTTGTGCAGGCAAACGGTTTCAGATGCAGCATTCACATATGTAAACGCCATAATGCCTCTGAATGTGGAACTGAAATCTTGCAGGAATAACCTACTGGATGAAGACTGTGGATAGACAAATACATCAGTCACTATTCATTTTTAATAATTTGTACATCAATATATATGTTATAGTCAGAGGTCATGTTAACCGAAAATTTTCCGTCATTTTTTTTTAGCAGTGACGTAAAAAAATTTGAAGGCCGTCTGTCATTTTGACAGATAGCACTGAGAGTGATCTATTATCATTTATAACTGTAATTACCACCCCTTTCCAGTTGGTGGTGAATACACTCTAGTGTGGCAGCAGAGCGCAGGATCATCAGCTCTAGAACAAAAATAAAAGTGTTACGAGTCTTTTGCTATGCGTTTGAGGCGAGTAGCCTACCCAGTTTAAGCTACATCGATCTATCAATCAAACCACATTAAAGAGTGCCAAAACATTATTTATTGCTCGAATTTCCAAATAAAATTGACAGAATTTGAAATCTAAGACTTTGTTTTTATATCAAAAGTAACAACGCATTTTATTGGATGGAAGGTGGAAAGTGAATTACCTTTAATGGCTGAATAAAAACAAAATAATTATGATAAAAGAATATTAAGGATTATGTCTCATACCTGGCAGAGGTGGGAAAGGTTATGTTTCCTTAAACTAGTTTGTCATGCATTTCTTTATTTCAACACATTTACAGGTAAATCCTAGTATTTCAAATTTGTGATTAATCACAGCCCAAGACTGATTAACGCAATTACATTTTTTTACCGATTGATGGCACTAATATATATATAACTTATGTATGTATATGTAAGAGTGTATATAAAGTATATTGAAAAATATAATTAATAATTGAATACAAAATTTAAAAAGTATTAAAATATAGCTAAATAGCCACCTTTAAAAAAACCTTAGGACAATATGGCAGTACTGACACTGTAAAAATGAAAAGAAAATGAAAAGACACTCTCTGGAGAACATCTGGACATCCTTATGAAGTACATTCAAGGGCAGTTCTCTAAATATCTTCATTATTAACTTCTATATAAGCTCTTGACAGTTCCTCCAGTGACCCATCAGGAAGAAGAAAGGTTATAAAGCACTTGAAAAATGTTTCATAGTACCTTCAGTACACAAAGGCACCTTTAATTTTCAGAGTATTTCCACATAAAAGTCCACCTAGGCCAAAAGTAGCACAAGCTTGCTTTTCTGTTTATTCGATTCAGCAAAAAAATATGTGTGAAATTGCTATACGACAAAGCCCTGCTGCGCAGTACATAATTATGAGCTTGTGTGTACACTCTGCAGCTGCCATAATGAAGTCCAAAGAAACGGCAGCGTCTCCAGCCGAATACAGAATAGGGAGCTTATCGCTGGAACGTGCAGGCTCTCAGCCACAGTTAATGTCATAAAAATGTTATGGTCCGGGAAAACAATGCCTGGCATATCTGGAGAAATATGCCATGGAACCATTCCAATAAGTAAACATGGACTTCCTGCAATACTTCCCCACTCTGGCAGGGAATGAGGTCTCCTTCACTGGATGGAATTATTATCTCAACTGCTCCTACATAGTAAACACTACAGGCATCAAACACCTGCTCAAACGTCCTCTTTCGCACCATAAATCTGCAATTTAACAACGGTAGAATCTGTCTTCATTAGCTTATGATAAATGTGTCTATGTACTGAAAGAAGGAAGCACACTCTCCTCAGGATACCCCACACCCCAGTAAATCCCGCGTACTGTGTGGATATTCCTGGTTTAAAAACGAAAATAAGGCTCTTTAAAGCATACGAAACATGCAATAAACTTTCCAAATAGTGGTAAATATGGTTATTTTAGTGAATGCCTAGTGCACATAGCTGTTTTGCCATGTGGTTGTGATGTCTCTGCTTCATGTTACACAGACAGGAAACCACATGTCTGAGATCCTCAGCCGTCCACACAACCAAAGCCAATAGAAAGTCTGCCTGAGACAGCACAGCCCAGCCAGCAACAATGCAGCTGCTTTAGAACGTTACGACAACCTGAGCTCACATACCGGAACGTGTTACACGCTATGAGCCAACGCTAAATAGTTAGCATTGCACAGCTTGTGTGTGGGAGATAAACATGTTCTGCTTGGCTTTGATTTATCAGCTCAGTTAAGTGCGGTTTATCTAGTGTGGAGAAGTGTAGCAGTCTCAAAACCAAAACTAGCTGAAACACAGTTTATTATTTATACACTACACTACATTTATACAATACACTAACGCAGCATTTCCATAATCAATGGAAAACCTCAGAGAGATGTGATTTAGGCTACATCACATGAGAAGTTTCAGAGGTTGCAACGCTCTGGTTTCGTTTACCAATTTACAGGCCCACACGGAATATGTGACTGCAGACCGCTGCAGATTTCCACTGATTTGGAACGTCTGTCATTCATAAAATTCCTGACATTTTCATAATTTCATCATTATTATAGCATTTATTAATATATTGAATTAGCTTTCATTTTTAAATTATAAGATTATATTATACCTTTTATACATATACATGTATATACATATATACATATACGTTTTTCATTTTTCCATTTAGCTAGTTTTATTTTAGTTTTAGTCATTTTAGTACTTATTTCAATTAGTTGCCAGAATGAACCATATTTATATAAGCTTTATATTTTATTTCAGTTAACAAAAGCAGTTTTTAATCATTTTTGTTTTAGTTAACCATTAAAACACTGCTTGGCATCTAAATGGTGTTCGCACACATTTCCATTACGTAATCTACTGTATTTCAGAATTAAACATGATTTTCTAAAAATTATCAAAAAATTGTAGGGCAGGGCTTGATTTGATCCATCTGGAATTCATTGGATTGTGAAAAGTGGGTGTTACCCGAATGATTGGAAAAGAAAGAGTTTATAATAATAATTGCAAATATATTTGTTTAGGTCAGTCAATAAAGGAAAGTCGTTTTTAAATCAAATCAGCTATTTTGATACATTCCTATATTAAATATTTTTAGTTGGAAACCTGGCAAATAATCATGCACAATAAGACAAGAAACATGCAGAAAGAAAATCTAATCTGCTGACTTTAAATAATTTGATTGTGCTGTCATCTACCAGTAAATATATACTTATCGGCTCTTTTTTATGTTTTGTCATGTTTAAATCCATTCCTATTTTTTCTTAAAAATCATCCGAGAATACATGATTCCGTAGATTCCGTCTTGGTCTGTCAGCTGGATCAACCTGAAGTACCTTGCTCAAGAATCTACAAATTCCAGTTACTATCTTAAAGCACTACTACCAATGACACAAATAGGGAGGATACACAAAGTTAGAAAGAAGAAGGAATAAAGAGGGAAACTAACGGATTGTGAACATCAGCATGTCGTTGCACTCCTCTGCGTTGCAGGAGCAGATGTGGAATGGGCCTCTGTTTGACGTCCTCTTTTTCATTTCGCACTTGGTGTTGTTGTAGTTCTCCAACATGATGCCGTAGAGGGGCTCGGAGGGTTTGTGGCACAACGTCTCGATCGTGTTGTTGTCATCACTCTTCCTCCTGATTTCATCGAGAGGACACAAGTATAAACACATACACTTTGATTACAGGGATTATGATATCAAATGACAGTTCTTTTGCCAACATAGCAACAATACAAATTTTATTTTACATTCTCAGTTGACTTTAACAATAAAAATGTAACTGCATGTCCCCTTGTTGCTATATCAGTAAACATAATAAGCACTTCGATACAGCAATGACTTGTTGCTATATTTAACTGCGCTGTTTCCATAATTGAAGACAACTTGAAATGACACTCACAGCACATTTAACAATGTCACATATTTTAGAGCAACACTTGATAGCATTTACGGGTATTTAATTGGATTATGAAGTGTTAGACCTTTGGATAATATATTTTTTTCTCCTCACAACTTGGCCTTGTTTATATAAGCAGAAAAGAAACGTTCTCTCAGAAGTGCTGCAAGTTCTCACATTTTTATTAAAACCACCACTTATTTTTCTTTAGAACAATATGTACTGAGTATACTGTATATATTTTGATTTAGTGTCATTTAAAAAAAACATGAGAATGATACTGCAAGCTGAGGAATAAGATTCATTGTTGATTTTTGACTGCAAAGCAGATGGTTTACAATTGCATACAACAGATGTTTTACACTTCATAAACAGTTGTGGAAGAATATAACTTGAACAGTGACATACCAGATAGCCACACAGACTTCATCAGCATTGGGACAGATGGATGTGATGCTGCAGTTGCTTTCACAGGTGCCGGTGCCTTTACAGTCAGATGCCTCCACGTCACAGAACTTACACAGTTGACGAAGCCGAATTTGATTATTTAAAGGATGCATCCCATCTAGGATAAAACAGAAACAAGGTCACCTGTTAAAACAATTTAATCTTTAATTCAACATTTCTGATCCAATGTTGCATCTACTGCCCTTGAGTAGTATCCTAAATGACCATAAAAGAGTGCAAGATGAAATACTGGCTGCTTCTGTTATCAGATTTACATGCTGCTCGCTCTTTTATCTGCTTTTCAATGCCCCGTTTGAACACGCTTTCGTCTTCAGCTCCCTTGTCAGGTTCCTGAGACTCTGACCTAAATGCACTGATGCGATCAAGCAAACACCAGCACAGAGATACCAAAGGCTTCAAGCTCCTGTCTCTGAAAGTACATACTGACATCAAGACCTCAGATCAGTGGAAAATCTATGCTACTGCCACTGGTTTAGTCTGTAAATCTAGAGACCCAAAATGTGAGTTCAAGAACACACAAGGAGTTACTAGTTTGGTGTTGCATGAGTCATTTCTACGTGTGCATGGTTTTTAAATTTCAGCGAGTCTGTATTTGGCCAATCCATAAGAAGTCGTTAAACTGTATAATGTAATTTGTTAGTTTTAGCTGCTCTTTGGAGTACCACACACCTCCTATACTTTCCTGTGATAAAAGGCCACCATGGCTCTGTGGGACTGAAAGGGGCACCGGTCATTCAAACACACTGAAAGACTCAGAAGTCAAACCACACAGCAAAGCCCCAATGATATTTAAACACATTAATCATGTTGCAAACTAATTAAAACTGCAAAGTACTGTTTTACTGCTCTAATGGAAAGATTTAAGGGGGTTCACTGAGGAAAAATAAAGGAAGAAAAAGGTACAGTTACTTAAAAGTGCATTTACTACAGTGTTGTAATTGTTAACTAAAACTTAAAAAAGGTTTTTGTTAACTGAAATTAAATTAAATTGAGAAATATGTAAAATACGTGAAAAACAGAAACTGGCAACTAAGTTAAAGTTGAAGTACCATAATAGCTCAAATTGAACTTAAAACAAAGCTAAACGGAAACTTCAACAATATAAAACTGACAAAAGCACATAACAACATTACTAAAAATAAACTGGAAACTGAAAATAAAAGCTAATCATTAGTATAAATAAACAAACATTATAACAATATATAAATAAAATAACACTTAATCACACAGTGATTACACTATATAGCTATAGAATATCAGTTATCAGCCGAGTTTTATGATACAAGTCAATACTGTATATTTGATTATGCATGCATTACCCTTTTTTAGCTTTAGATTAGCTTTTTCCATCACCTAACACTCACTTAATCTACAAAAACACTAGTAATTCTACTGTTAAATGTCATTTTGAGCAAAATGAACATCTAGGACTATGTTTCATACTGTAAACTACTGTGATACCTATTCACTTGTAGTATTTAAATTATTTATTTTAGTTTGTCATTTATTTTTAAATTAAATGGTATATGAAATACCATTAAAATAATTATCAGCTTATCTGTATCAGGCTAAATTTAATATTATTGCATCCCTAGTTTGAATTGCTGGAAAGCATCCAATTGAGATGTAAACTCCACTCTCTGCTCTCCCATTGGTTAACTCAGCTCTCGCTCTTTAATCTGTCTCCAACGCTCCTCTGGAAAGGACGGAACAGGTGACCTGACCAAGGAAGGATGCACAGATAGGGCAGATGTGTGGCTTTCCTTCCACAGGCAGAATTACAACCAAGACACTTCTACTGAAGAAACAACCAACCAATCACTACACAAGCTCACCTTTGCAAATATTCAGCGTTGCTTAAAGGTCAGCACAGTTTTGTGGCATAATAGGTTTGTTTTGATTGCATACTGCAAATAAAACCTACAAATACGATACCATCGTGTCTTAAGATCAATCCACTGTCATTTTTTGGCTGCTTTAGCTCTGTTTTTCGAGCTGGGCAGATAAGCAAGAATATGTACCCTTTTAGACTCTGGTTCACTGAAGCGAGCCAAGAGGGGATTGTGTCGGACACGAGGATACGAAGACAAATATGGTCAAATCAGATGCAGCCATTTTGAGGTTATGTGACCCCTCTTCTCATCTCGAGATATTTTTGAGTTCTTGGCGCAGAGGCCTGGAGAGGCTTCGGTAAACATAAGCTCGGATTCACAACCTTCATCCACTAGCCTGGGTCTCACATAGATTCAAAGGCCTACAAAGGAGCTTTTTTACTCCGTAAGCACTGCTGCTCACTGACTCTTTATCTATGGCCCAGTCTGACTGGATAACTTTATATAGTCCATACTGCAGAGCCATTACCTCACACTATTTCCATTGGACAGTATAACACAGCCAAAATTATTACATTTGAACCTGAAGGATATGATCAAATATGTGATTATTTTTCAGAGGGCCAAATGGAAATTACTTACACAAGTTTGGCACATAAGCGACTTTTTCTAACGTCACTTAAAGACCGTACTCTCTAGATAAGCAGAAAGGGCTCTGGCCCTCCCCAAAAGTGTGTATAGAGAGAACTTAGTAATAACTTTAATGATTCATCTGATAAGTTACTTCAAAAATAACTGTGCAAAATGCAGATGTAAAATTTAGGACAATCTGAGCACCATAAGTTGCACTTTAAAATGTCCCTTTTTAAACTTGACAGAAGAGTGACTCAACAAAAACAAAACGTGCGAGTTTAAGTGCATGATGCAAGCCAGGGTGAGCTCAAAATGACCTATGTGGGCAGATGAGAAATAAAAGTAACATTCTAATTAAAGACACCAAAAGGAAGGCAAGTGTCATACCTGCATACAGTGGGTCGGATGCTATTTGTAATGCCTAAAACATGCAGGGTAAAACTCTTGCACGTGGCTCAAACGCAGCACACACAACCCTAGTGTGCTTCAGCAGCGAAGTGTGCAGAGCTACATGCAGCCAAGCAAGGCTGGAAACAGGAAGTGGCAAAGATGTAGCTGGACATCTGGGAAATATGATTTCTGTAAGAAATATCTCTGTTGCTCCACCAAACTCAGCCCTGTGTGACAAACATATCCTGCTGTATAATCACAGGCGTGAGGTGGGGAGGAGTTCAGTGAGTGTAATTAGTGTCTAAACTAACCTGTAATCACAGAGGCTGAAATTAATGACAGGACAGAGAGAGATAAACAATTTATTCCAATGGGAGGAAGGATGCGGTGCTGGTTGAAATGGAAAAAAATAGTCCTGCACGAACTGTCCAACACTTCCATCCACTACAATCGAAAACACAAACTGTTTTTCAGCTGTCAGCTCATAAGGGCGTTCCCTTGTATGCACACACACTTGAGGGAATAACAACAGAAGCAAGCTGATGTATTAACATGTCATGCACTCGATTAGAGGAATGTGTGTTTGATTCCCTTATCTTTCAAAGCTTAATGAGACAGAATTAATATGTCACCCTCACTAACAAAATGTGCCACTGTATTACAGTACATGCGCGATTTCATACACCATAACACTACAGTGCTCTTTAAGGACTTGGATAGTACAACTAGGCTTTTCTTGAACATTCATGTCCTTGTATGCATTTCTTTCAGTTACTTTAAACTAATTATCATCAAGGCCATCTTAAAGTAGTTTTTGACACAAAAAGGACATCTGACATCAAGTCAATTTAATCATTTATTTGTTTTCACTGATATGTAACCATTCAGCATGGTTTATATCAAAGCACCACAAAGTAAAACCATCACCATACCATGCAAAATACTTTATAAGGTGCCTATAATTTACACGGCCCTATAACATATAAAACTGACGTCTATTATATCTAATAAAGCATCCACACAGATAACGGTTTTATAATGACACCGCCAAGTCATATCAAAAACACAGACGTGCAAAGTTTAGTCGGTACAGGACAGGGCACAAAGAAAAACATTGTATGCGACTCGGCTGATGTCATCTTTAAACACCTGAGCAAATAAATGTTGCTTCTTAAGCTCTTACGTAACTCCTGAACTGCACAGGAAAAAACAACGCTGAAGCTGGCGTTCACTGAAAGATCACCTGTTGCACGCCTTTAAAAGTAAGCAGTCAAGAAACAAACGCTCCACTATGAGTACACGAGCCATAGGAGATGATAAATACACGGGTCAAACACACAATTACACGCGTAGTCTATATAGGCCTACCTGCCAACTTAAGAAAAGCGCAAGATGTGTCAAGACAGTAACTCACCGACTCCGCTCCGATCCATGACAACCGAAGAAATCAATAAAGTCCCCCAACAGAGCAGAGAAAGCCAATATTGCTCCATTAGAACCGCAATCCTGTCCGTATCCCTCGCATTAATGTGAACGTGACCAAGCTGGCGTGGTTTGGCCAGAAAGCGTGGTGATTTTAGCGTCTGATCCCGAGGAAAGGAGCGTGTCTCATGCTGCTGAAGTGAACAGTCACTGAGGGAATCTGTGGGCTCGAGACGCTTACTTCTGCTCGTCTAGTGAAACAGGAAATCTTTCAGAAAGGGCAGGACTTTCCTCCATCTCCCTCCCTCTCAACACACAGTCTTTACTCCAGCCTGTAATTACACGTGCCTTCACTTCTAGTTTTATTCTGTAGGAATTTAAACGACACAAATCCCACGATAATATGGTCAAAGTATTATTTAAAGACGACGCACGCCTTCATTGGGACGCTCTCACTTGTCTGAAGTGGTTCCTTTGTGGTGTTTTTTAGGTGAAAATATCTATATCTATAGTGCTCACAAGTGTGTGTCTCTTGTTTCTTGTGCTCGCTTATATATTATTTATTATAAGACCGTAATGAAACAAATTGTCCTAAATCACAATACTCATAATTAATATTAAATACTATTTTCACATCAAATTTCATATTAAATTAATCCATACATCCATTTCTTCAGAGAGATACATATTTGTTTTTATTTAAGTCTATGTCAGCAGGAATTAATGTTACACTACAAACTTTTGTATACTTGTCTAATAGCTATATTATATTAGTAATATTTGTATACGTTTGTGTCGTTTTGTTTCTAAATGCCTTCATAAATATGAGATCTCTTTTAACAGTCACATAAATATATGGTTAACCACTGATCTATATAATCTCTATTATAGATCAATGGGTTTAACCTGTAGCAATCATAATTTGCTGAAAGTACAACAGAAGTCAATGGGAGGTCCTGACAAGTATATGGTATTTCTATGGCATGACTTCACTTAGCTAGCCAGATAAACGAGCACACACATGTGTTTGTTTGCCCCCGGTTCCTTTGCCTCTACAGAAACAGTTGCTGCCCTGTAATCATTATACCATAACACTTGTTATAGAGGATAGCCTAAGTGATCATTAACTATGTCAGGCATCAAGTTAAACTTTACCAAGTTAGAATACAGCTGTCTCCGACTGTGATTTAAATGCTAGGCCTACACAAGTTGTCCCTTTCTTGATTGTTACAGAGATCCTTTTGATTTTTTTAAGGATTTTCTTTTTGAGAGAGAGAGAGCAATGTGCTGTCTCAGTATTTAAGTTGAAATTGAGGCTTGGATAGAGTATATAGTCAGGTCTGAACATGCACAAAAGTGCACAGCCTACCACAGACGATACACTGAGAGATAGAGAGCAAAAGAAGAAAGAAAGAGGTCCACTTTAAATCAAAAACAATCCAGTAAACACGCATGACGCTGTCATAGGGGTTTCAGACCAACATAGCGCAGCACATAGAACTTTTACAGTTGAGGCTGCCAAGATCCCAAAATGATTGAGTATTATTGGTCAAAATCTTTCTCTGGATTTATATTACCACACTAAGAACACAGCCAGCGCTCTACAACAAGCCTATCAGGACACTTTATCCTCTCCGCCGATGTCATCACTTCTTTTCTCATCGCTAATATTAGTGCTTTATCAACACACATACAGTGATTTGAAACCCCAAAGCAGTTGTAAATCATTAAAGGAATGATTCACCTAAAATTGAATGATTGCTGAAAATGTACTGACCCTCTGGCCATCCAAGATGTAGATGACTTTGTTTCTTCATTGGAACAGATTTGGAGAAATTCAGCATTACATAATTTGCTCGTCAATGTATCATCTGCAGTGAATGGGTGCCGTCAGATTGAGGGTCCAAACAGCTGATAAAAACATCACAATAATCCACAAGTAATCCACATGACTCCATTCCATCAGTTAATGTCTACTTATGTCTATTTGTTTGTTTGTAACAAACAAATCCATCAAGATGTTTTTAACTTCAAAGCATTGTTTCCGGTTAAAATACGAGACCGTTAAAAGATTGCTCTCTCTAGTGAATATGGTGAGGATATTTAGAAATTCAACTCTATGCAAATGAGCAGAACTTGCAACAAGTGTATAGAACGATGAATGTAAAATCTTGCCAGAAATCACCAATTTATGCATTGATAATAACTCATAATGCATTGTTCTTTATGATGATATGATGCATAATGCATAGCTTTTTTATATATAAAACACTTTCACCTTAATAATCTTTTTTAGAAATCTGATCCCTTGACAAATTAGGATGAATAAATTAGAAAGTCTTATTTTTATAAGCAATACATCTTATCTGTGACCAGATCTAACAAGATTTTAAAAGGTATAACCAGCTGCTAAGTCTGTTTGGTTAAGAAAAATATCAGATTTTCATTGCTGATGCACATGTGAAAGAAGAATTACATCTCTCAGAAGTCAAAGATCCTCTTGGAAAGAGCAGAGGGACGTATGAAAGCACTGGCGAGTGTGTTTGAGATCATGTTGCTCAAATGTTCCTTTCGAAAGGCAGATAAGGATGCCTGAGGGTAACAAAAACAAGAGATGAAGAAAGTGGAAGCAATTCACTTGCAGAAGGGCACATACATATGGAGATTAAAACACACAGATTTTGGGTCCTTAGATGTTTTACATCTAAATGAAATACACTTGACAAATATGTTTAAAATCACTATTAAAACAAAACAGAATTTTATGGAATATTGCAGTATTTATAAAAAATACGTAACTGTCTATATAATTATTTATATCACTCACATGAAAAAGATTACAGCAATTAGCAAACACAACATTCCTATCAATTTACAATGGACAAAATCAAGCACAACCCTTTTATTGTTCAAGAAGCTGTTCCACATAAATATACGTAATAATAAGAAGATTCAGTCACAATTTCCGCTTAATGCCGACTTTCAGATTTTAAAAGCTGTGTAGTGTGTTCCAGCCTTAAAGTGATTAAGAAAAACAATAAAGCAATACTACAGTATTATATGAGAGCATGCTTTATACACCAGCCCTGTTGTCATCATCTATCACTCTGACAATAATCTAACATTTCAGAGTTGACAGGTGTGTGGTAAACCCTCCTCAGAAACACCTGAAACATCTGTTCTGACATCCACCGGTTCCACCGCAGGCCTGAAGCCATAAACGTAAACAAAACTTTACTGTGGTTGGATTCATCTGTTATATCAAAGAGCTTAAGTGTGTCTTGACGGCTCTATTCTGAGCGCACAAAAGCTCAGGAGGGGAGAGGAGTTGGGTTTCTGTTGGCACACTTGCTATGACAGGCGTGCCGTGTGTATCTCTGCTCTCCTGTCACCTGAACCCTTTGCTATGGAAACCAGGGGAGATGCCAGAGATGCATTAGAAGGGTGGACACAGTAAAATGAAAAAGAGGACATTCGGAGTGGTTTTTATGGCTGAGATATTCATAATGAGGTTAGTAGAGATGAAAGGTCATCTAAAGAGAGTAGGCTGCTAAAATCAGCTCGTGGCTTTATGTGGAGCTCAGTATGAGTCAGATCTTTATTATTCTACTCTATACAGAGTTTACTGCGGTTCTCATTGTGTTTTAGATGCAAGTCATGACCCAGATTTTCCATATAAGTAAACAAAAATGACTTTATAATTCAATACTGAGCATGAAACATGATGCACTATATTATATTAAACAATGTATGTCCATCACAATTTGCATATGTATCACTGTTTGTCAGTCCATGACGCTATATCGGAATAGACTTATGACCTATTTTTGGGCTAAAGATATTTAGTACTTCATGTGAAGTTGGAAGTTTCCTGTACAAGTTCATCTGACAGATATATTCTTAAAAAAAAAAAACTTTCCGGTGTTAGTGATGCAGTGTCCCACAATCCCAGAATACAATGCAACAAGCTCAGTGGAAAAAGTCATCCAAGATGATAGGTGGTGTTGTGAACTCTGTTCTTCTAAAGTGTAGAAAACTCAGAAGAGAAGACCAGGAGACTTCGGATTGGATCGTCAGCAGAATTCTTTATTCTATGACATGTCATTGGTATCTGTGGTCATCGAAATCTCTCTTAAGTAACTTTACAAGGTTATTTTATAGGCATTTTTGGAGGAGGAACTTCTTGGAGGTGGAGACAAATTCAAACAAAGCAAGCACCTGAGGGAGGCGTTAGTTTGTTACGGGAACTTCTCGTGGTTCTAATCTCATCAACATAATCAAATGCATAGACACTAATCCACGAATACATGTCTGGGCCAGGACAAAGCCATTTGCAGAACAAAAGTTGAATCTCTCAGTAGTCTGACTCATTGAACTTACCATTATCATAGAGACAAAAGGCACAGCTGTCTCAAGCTCAAATGGTCAGGAAACGATCTCAAGCACCTGAATTTGCCTGACACTTCTTAGTCAGGAAGTTAATTTAAATTAAACATTTAAATAAAATTTGTAATCCCTCAATGGAGACAAGAATAGTAACTTACTTTTGGCTTATTATTTCATTAAATATTACCAATAGTCATTAGCTATTAGAAAACAAACTAAATATATCTAATAGACCTAAAAGAACAGAAAAACTAAATCGTTTTTTATTAAGGAGGAGAGAAAATAAGTGGTTACAGTTAAAGTCGAATCAGATCTATGACGTATTCACATAACTTGCTTCCTTTAAAAAACCCTGACCTTTACAAAGTAGACTATGATGATATTATACTGATAAAATATTTGTATAAATACTATAGTACTGAAGATTTACCAAAATCATTTGCCAAGGAATTTTAATGGTATTCAAAGAATTACATAATATTACCATAGTATATCATGTCCAGAAAATATTGTAATTACATGATACTTCTGACTTTTTTGTGTACTGTTTTGATAGTTAAATCATTCACAAGCTGCACCGTCATCATCTGAATAAAGTCAATCTTTTTTTCCTTTTGTATTTGGTGTTTTAAAGTATTGTGATCTTGTACGTATAACATAAAACCACTTTCAAGGATTCAGCTTGTGTGGAATTCTCCAAATGATTGAAACTGAATTGCGAACTACTGTTTAAAATATTATTTTTATCATTATTTTGTTAGGTCTGAACACCTCGCCTTTCTCCACATCAAATGAGTCAGAGCCAAATCCCAGATAAGTCATACCTCACACATTTCCCCATTATCCCTAAGCTTACAGGGATGTGCAGAATATACAAATGCACTTGGAAATAATAACACTGTTGAAAAAGGGGCAGGGATAAGGAGGGGCCTTTACATTCAGTATATACACTGACTAATCTAGTGTATTTAAACAACAGAGCAGGACAGATGACTCAAAGGATTAATGGAGGACTTTAAAGTTTTAGTCCAGGACAGGCCCATGTATCTGATCAGATCACACACACAAGAACACCCAGCAAAGACCTGTATACTAACACAGACTAAATATGAAGTACACAATCAGACAGGAGATAAACACATGCACACGATCACAACAAGCACTCAGTGTTTGTTTAAACATGCCCAAAGGCAAAATAACTGAGCGTTCAACGTTTTTAAAAACAGGATGTGAGTCACCACGGATAGGCTGAGGGTTTCTGGGCAAAACTCACCAAATGTAAATCACTTGCACTGAGAGGTGACCCAATCACTCTTAAATGCCTGGATAAAATCCTGAATAGCTTATGGGAAGTCCGTTTTGAGTCAGTGCATGGAATCAGTCCCAGGCTACAGGCCTAGATGTGTTTATAAGCACTTCCTGTGGTCTTAATCCCCTCGGAAGGGACCAATCGCCCACGCACTCATGCTCTTTTACCAGCTGCTACATGACACTTCCTACATTCAGTCACACACATGGCACTGGGTGAAAGACATATCTGTTGACTTAATCACATCCAGAGTTGCACACATGTTTGGGCTTGTGTGTGAATGTGGATTATATCTATGCATGCGGACAGAGAGGATCACAAGCTGATCTGTTCAGAGATCTCATTTCTTTGCATCAAAACCCTGTTGGGATGGGAGTAGTTTTATGGGGAGATGGGGGGAATATAATAATTACCAGAGCTTCTCCATGATTTTAATCTCATCACAATCAGGCGTGTCAGTAATCTTCCCATGCCGGAAAAGATTATAGTTTTTTTGGCTTCTATAAAATGCACTAAGTTAAGACACCAGAAAACGAAAGATGAAACGTATTAAGAGAGAAGCTGACTGGTGCATTTTTCCTCAGGTGTTTTGTGCAGTCGCTCCAAGCATTTTATTAAAAACGTGATGCTGAATACAATTTATTAGTTATTAAACAATGAACAAAATAATTACAAATTTATATTTAAAAATAAAAATAAGAAAACTGGAAAACCGTAAATAGATTATGTATCTAAAACATATACTTTGTCCAGATTTTGATTAAATGTTTTCTAACAATCCAAGTTATCTTCTCATATTTAATATTTCCCACATAATTGAATGTGTCTGCAACTTGTAAATATATGCACTCCCCTTACTGTAATTTTAGCAAATATCCCATCTTGTACTAATTGAAAATAAACATAACACACATACAAAGTAACAATTACTTTACATACATTGTCTTAAAAAACCTAATCTTGTCCAAATTGTGCTTCAGCAAAGTTCCTTTAAGGATATTCTATTGTCTTTGTCACCAAATTTATTTTGTGTTTTTTACTGCAGCCTTGCAAAAAATAACACTTGCAGGAAAACCAGCCAATGTCAGAATTTTGATAATGCACATATTGTGTTTGTGTGTATGAGAGAGAGTTAGAAAGAAATAAACTGCATTAATAAGTCCATTAGATTCCAGTGACTTTCCATTTTCTACCCACTTCAAAAACCTTGCACGCTTGTTCACACAATTCCTCAGGCTTACAGCTAATTAACAACAAAAAAAGCCAGCGGTTCTTCATAATAAAAGTAGAAGCCACATGCAAAAGCACTCGCTGTGTGTTAAACAAAATAGGAGACCAAAAACACCGATTTGCAGAAAACACAAAAATGACTAATTTGTGAAAGAGTGAAAACTAGGGTAGCTATGAAAAGAAGCCAATTATAATGAAGTTACCTCCAAATTTTGAAATATACAAATGATGAGAACATCCAAAACTGATATTCACATTGTCCTGAAGATGAATTGTGGGATAGTTCAGGGGTGGAGAAAAAGGAAATGAAGTGTGTATCACACACAGCAGTATCACAAAGAGTTCCCCTGCCTCCTCATATCCAAGCCATTGTGTTTAGTGAACTCAAGCAGAGAGCCAGAAGATGCTTGTGTGAAATATAAAGGAGGGCGGGTGTGTGTGTTTTTGTGTGTTAAGCCACTCTTCCTTTACTTGCTGACCTTATTTTTGAACACTCTCGCTCCTTACATACACTCCATCACTCCTGCTGCGAGCATTAACTTGCTTTCCAAACAGTAAGCACTTTGGAGGGCCGGAATGCTGCTCGGAATGTCGCTGACAGGAAAGCAGGAAGAAGGGTCACCCCACCTTCAGATGCTGCAATGTATGCCAGCATCTCTTCCAATCTTTTACATACAAGCACATGACCTGAACCACTTTCTTCACAATGAGGGCTTGTTTCTGAGGTATGTGGGATTTGCTTCCTCTTCCTTATCTCCAAAAGGATCTCTGAGGTTGATGGATCTTCATGCCACCCAGAAGAAGCATTTACTCTATTAAAAAGTTATGGCCAGACATCATTTTTAATGGCACTGCCCCCATTAGCTCCCCTTAAGCGCAAAACTTGCACATGCTACTTGCCTGACAGGAGCTGACAGCGGTTTTATGGTAGGTCTTCCTTAGATGATCATGACATGATGAGGCTAATGGTTAAATCCTGTTTCCAGAGCTGGGTTGGACTGGTCTGCGTGCATCTCTGGAGCGAAACCAGCCCTCGACCACCCTCGTTCCCCACACTGAAAAGCTCACGAGAACAGCCTGATTTGGGTGGAAGATGTGGCTGCTTGGGTTTGGGGTCTGGCAGGGTTTTAAATTCCATAATGAGGAGCAGGTCTGTCATTAGAGGATGAAAGGAAAAGGATGGATTTGAGGAGAAGATACTAACCATCCTAAAAACAGAAAAGATTTGATTATAGGGCCCGCTGATGATAGAGATACACAAATCTCACAGCAGGAATCTACACAAGCATGTGAATGGAAATCCTTCTGTTTTCAAGTAGGATTGTACATGTTATTTCATTGTGAAATATGTAAGAATGAGGGTTGGCCTTTTTAGAACTTAAGAATTAGCTTTGAATTGAATTGGCCACATCCCACAGAAGTTGAATTCAATTTAAAGCTGAATTTGAATTATATGAAGTGGAATTTACCATTCAGAGATATTCAACGAGAAATGGCATTCAGGCAAATTAGTGTTCATTAACCGCATCCAAAATAAAAGTTTTTGTTTACATATTATGTGTGTGTATATATGTATTATGTATATATAAATACAAACACACACATGTATATATTTACAGCAAAATGTTATGTTTATATATTAAATATATTTGTTTATAATTTATATGAATATGGATATGAACATGTAAATACATTTACATATTTTCAAAATATATGCTGTATGTGTGTGTCTTAATATACACAAAATAAATATACACAGTACACACTCATAATATGTAAACAAAAACTTTTATTTTGGATGCAATTAATCGCGATTAATCATTTGACAGCACTAATACATTTGAGTATTTATAAGCAATTATTAAATAATATATAAAATATAAACTATGTACACATTTTAATGTACATGTGAATGTACATTTTAAAAAGATATGTTTATCTGTCTGTAAGGCCTTCCAGACTTTTTACACTTTTGTAAAAATATTTTGTTCAAGCATCATCCTGAAAACTTTTTCAGTTTTTAGTTTAAAACCGCACTTATTGCACTTGAACTTTTAGATCATTTTAAATATAATTCATTAACCTGTTTGCTATCTTAAATTAACTGAATTGGAATTTTATTCAAATTTGAATTTTAAGAACAACACAATTCTGGTCAGAATGCAATTCATAACGCAATACCAGTGCATTATCAGCATTGTCACTGTAGCATCACAGAAATTACCATTACCTTAGGTCCAGAAATACAAAAGACTTTCTGAGCATTCTGAAATCTGCAAAATTAATCTGAAATCTGAAATTACTTACGTTAAAATGTAAATTCTATATAGTATAAATAAGGGTAATATAAATGAATACGGACGTACTACATCTGTCATATTGTTGTGATCTACCTTGTGACCTACCAGTGTCACTTGGGTCACTTCACACACTTGAAGTAGCAGGTCATCCATTCTTCTAATCTACTGTTTTTCGAATAGTGTGAATTTGGACATGCTACTCGGTGTATTGTTTTTACTATATAGTTGGGAAGTACTAAATTGTGGGTGCAGTATTGGACGTTGTCTTACTACAACATATATTTAAAGTACAATATTGAATACATATGATGCACAATTGGCTTAGAGATTGGAAGTAATAGCTTAGAAGTCACAAACAGCATTTAAACGTCATCAGCTGTTGTTTATAAGCAAAACAAATGCGTGATACCACAACAAAGATACAGCCTGAAAAAATGTGGATGTCATGTAATGTATAGTCATCACTTAGATTTCTGTGCATGTTGATTTCTGGTAGTCTACAGGCAGCCATCAGGCCGTAATGATTTACAGCAAGAGTCTTGTGTGTGGCAGTCTTATCTGTGACATGAGAGGGAGGAGGGGACGCTAATCTCGCCCTGAGAAGAATAACAGCTGATAAGTCTTTTGGTAGGATGATATGTGTGCGTGTGTGTGGGTATTGAGACACACACACATTTGATGTTATTCGGAAGAGGTCTGGGGGAGGTTTTGCTCCCACACAAGAATGGGAACGTCCTCACATAAGACAGTGGGTCAGCCACATAAATCATGTGTGCCACTGTGTCAGCATGAATGGTAATAGGGCGATGTGATATGGTGTTAATGTGAACAGATAATTATTCTCACCGCAGCGCAGATGAGAGTATGGGGGAACTTGAAAGCAAAAGGATTGGTTTAGCCTAAACTCCATACCATTCCTTTGTCACCACAGTATTTATTGCAAACCAAGCAGCGGTGTAGAAGGATATTAGTGCTTTGAGAGAACACTTTAGTGCAGCACACAATGCAGCTTATCACTCATTGCAGTGCGGAATTTATGGGATCCGTTCAAACTCATTAAGTGCTTGATGTCGACTCTGTAGATGGAGTCGTCGCTGTGCAGGGGTTGTTAACTTTACTGCTAGTCTTTAGTGCTGCAATTTGACAGTCAAGTGAATAATATACGGATGTTTTTTTAGACAGCCATCTGATTTCTTATGAAATATATAATTTATTAACAATTAATTTATATAATTAAAAATGATCTTATATATATATATATATAAGATCATTTTTAATTACATTATTATGTTTTTAATTATATAATTTTAATATACATTATTATGATATATATATATCATAATAATGTATATTAAGCCTTATCTATAAGCATGTCTCATTCATAAAAAATATTTTTAATAAATTACAAATTATATATAAAATATGTTTTTATTTAGTATATTTTAAATATATCAATCTATGTGTGTGTGTGTGTGTGTGTGTGTGTGTGTGTAGGTGTGTGTGTGTGTGTGTGTATATACATTTTTTTGTGTATTTATATGAGAATTACACATATATAAAATATAAAAAGTATTTATATTTTTTGATATTATAATTTTTTATAACATTTCGATGATGGATCTACTTTGTTGTTTTCAGTTCATACGCATATGTTACAAAATTCAAAAAATTACATTAAAACCGATAATAGAGACAGTTGAGAAAGAAGTAGGCTATTTATTGCTAAGAGTGAAAGTTAATGTATACAGGAATCTAGATACAACATATAGGCCAGGTTTGAACTTGTATCTCCTAAACAAGTACTCCAGCTCATCACACACAGAGAGCTCATGCTCTAACCACAAGGTCATGGTTTGGTCTGACGAGTTCAACAACGAGGCAATAATAAGGCCTTATAAAGAAATAGCAGATGAACATAAGGTTTTCACTTACATTCAATGACAATGCGGTCAGAAAACTCAGGGAAGCTGTGCGGCTCATGTCGTTCTCTCTGAGGAAATATTTAAACAGAATCTTATGAATATGTTTACAATTTCAGAAGATGCAGGGTCAAGGACAGAGCTGCTGTCACAGAAATAAGAAGTAGTGACAATACACTTGGGAGTCTAAACACATTCTTTAGCGTGTAATACAACACACAAACCATTTAAAGTACTATAAAGAGGAATATGTAGCCTATCACACACACACACACACACACACACACACAGCTATAATACACAAGTAAAAGGAAAAACCGAGGCATGTCATAGCTTTATACAGTTGTGTGTTGCTTTCATATAACAATAAATAACAAGAAGTTAATACTGAGCCACTTACATTTTGGACACGATATTCCGTTTTTGCTTCGCAGATGAAAATATCTGTAAAACAAAGCCAAGCAGATTTTATGTTGAGTAAATCCAAGAAATAGAAGCGTATCGTTCCTGAATGAATCAGCGAAGAATCATTAAAGTAAAATACAAATCGTTTGCATAAATGACCCAGTAAATAGTTTCTGAAGGAATCACTTGAATTAAGGAACGGTTAAATGACTCACTCATTATGATCACTTACCGCCACCTATTGGCGTAATGATAAACCCGCAGGACCTGTCATTAGCTTTCTGTGGAAACTATATATTAGTACTATTTGCCTCTAAATGGTTGAAACATTTTGAATTATGCCAGTCCGAATGTTGAGGTGGTCGACTTTTTAAAAGTTTTTAAGTGGTTTGTTTAAAGCAGGGGTTTTCAAACTTTTAGGACATGCGCCCCCCCCCCCCCAAGTTTGTCTAATTTTACTCGCCCCCCCCCATTATTGTATTCACAACAAATTATTTTATTAACATGAACATAAACACAAATATCCATTAAAGCTATTAAAACAGCGATTTATTTTTCTTTTGCTCTTTTTGATTAACATACTTTACATAAGAAATGCATGGATCCGTTATATTGATGTACATTTGATATTTATTTTACTGTTTACGTTCACGCACAACAACCGACTGTGCTTACGAGGATTCTCCTCTCAGCAGTTCTCAACCCGCGGCCCGTCACGAATCCGAATACGGCACACCACGCTGAATGTTACAGTCTTAAGGCCCGTACACACCGGGACGAATATCGGCGCGCGTTATTCGCAAGCGTTTTTCAACGCGTTTTTTGTGTTCACACCCAAGCGATTTTCGCTGACGATGAGCCGAGTGAACATGCAAATTCATTCCCTGACATTAGATGGCGCTTAATGTAAAACAGATATACCCCGGTCCACAATGTGGCACTGCGCAACTTTACGCTTCTGACACTCGCTTGTCACTCAGAAGAAGAGAGCATAAATAAAAATTAACTTTCAGTTTTACAATTAGTTTCAGTACTAAATGTACTAAACAAATATTAGCTAGTGTTTTTGTTATGTAAAATAATTTTCTTTTTCATATATTATTTTCAGATATGAGCAGACCTATGTACTCACGTAATTAATGTTAGGCATTTAATAAACACTTACAAGCGCGGACTTTGGCAGAATTCAATTCAAATAGTCATCAGCAGCCATTAGTTCTTAGTTATTACAGAAATGTGGCAAAACATCTCTGTAGAGAACCTCAAATTATTAAATTCGAAAAGTATTTCCATATTTGGATCAACATAGACTACATTTGTGAACGCACACTTTCTACAATGTCGCGTGTCACGCTTCCGTGCGCGTCTTACAGACTGCAATTTACAATCTCAACTTCATTGTGCTGTTACGCATTTCAAGCAGAATTTCACTAAATTGGTTCCCGACAGCATCAGGTGTTTTATTATTGGTGAGTAGAATTATTTATTTAAATAAATGTAATCGTTCAGATATCATAATATTTAGGCTATAAATAATATTATAAATCTGGTTGGTTTGTATTGATGACGTAATATTTTAATAACATGCGTGCGGCCCGTGAGACTTGCACCGTTGAGAACCACTGCCTCAAGTCATTGGTATATATTCACCTGCTGTATGTTCGGGCGCTTCGGGTGTGCGCGAGCATAGAAACGCTCTATCACAGCGCGTGAGTACCGCATTGAGATGTCCTGTGCTTAAAATTACTTTTACGTTTAAACTGACAAGACAAAACACGTGAGGATGAAACACTTTCTTGAGGAAGCAGCGCTGGCCTGATCGTTAATACAGTTTTTTTTTGGGGGGGGGGGGTTAGAACCGCCCCTGCTGGTATAGCGTGCGTGATTATACTGAAACATAAAAATATAACCAGTTTACCTGATTCAATGTGATGTCTGTGTCTGAAATAACAACATGCCCATCCGTAGTTTGATTTCTGACACGACTAACCGTAAATCATTTTACTGATACTCCAGCAAACTCTAACTGTCGACTAACAGCGGGAGTCAGATTTCCCCCTAGTGGATGGATAAAGGTTTGCTAGCTCATATTCATAAATTCTCAAGGAAATGTCTCTGAATTAAGTAATTCTCGCGCCCCCCTTGACACCTGGGGGGCGCACCCCACAGTTTGAAAACCCCTGGTTTAAAGCCTTCACATAAGGCAAAATACTTCTGAATGGCTCTCAGGCCCTTGAAATGAGAGTATGCCACATATTCAACCACTCCCTAATCCAAAAACACATTTAATTCATTATGAAATGATCCATTAATCCTTCATGTACTGCTGTACACTTCACAGCAGAGCGGTAGTGGTTTAGCTGAACAATGACTCAGTGACACATATTGACATTGCATTTGTGCAAAACATGCCATTTGGGCATGTCAAAGCAAACATTTTTAGTGATTGAATCACTGTTCCAAATCACGCAGATCCAAACAAATCACACACACCAATACTACGGAAGAGAGCTTAAAACATAAGTTATGTCAGAATGAATTAGGGGATTTCTCCTTTGAAATGGGGTGTCTCCTCGATGAAGCAGTGAAATAGTTGAATGCGTGCCTGTTCGGCTCTTTGGAGCCCCATCAAGGGATTTTACTGATTATGTGGTTCTTATTTGCATGGAGATTTACTGATATTTTTTTAAAAAGAGAGAAAGTAATTGATGGAAAAATACTTCTGCCTGCTTCAGAAGAAATAAAAGCACACAGATGTTTGGTCTACAACACCAGATTTTTATCAAACTAACAGCCTTTCAAAAACAAGCAAGAGCAGACAAAAACAAAGCAATATGCTTTTAAGAAGACTATTTTGAGATAAGGGAGATTGTGCCTTTATGAATTATAGTTATTAAATTATATATCACTTTTGTTGTAATATAAGAATAAATAATGTTAAAGGAAACATTATTTATGAATTTATGAAATATTTTTGTTTGGAATAGCTGCCCAAACAGATCACACTGAACACGTAGGATCTTTTTTTCTTAATTTAAATCTGGAAATAGACAGAACTGTCTAGGTTTCAATAAATAAATAATACAGAAGAAGAAATGTTTAAGATTATTAAATATTTCTGCTATTCAAATAGGCATATTTTGTATTTATTAATTACTTTTTTATTCAAATTGTTATTCTGACAGTCTAATTAGTAATGAGAAACATAAAACCAAATTATGAAAATACAATCTAGAGGCTTTTCTACTATTTTAGAAATTCCACTCTAAGGTTTATACAATCTACAATGCATTTGTACTGTTCATTTATCACCACATGCATTTGAAGGGCCTCCCAGCCTGCAGTGTAACTCTACCTCTCCTCTCAGCCACCGGTAACACGAGGGGCTCCAGTTTCAGCTGTTGAAACAATCAGAAGACAAATACAGAGCATAAAATGCCATCTGCTTCACTGCTCAGCGCTTACAGGATGGTGAATAATGAAGGGAAACCGGGAAAAGCTTTGACAACAGAATTTATGTTGACTCAACAAAGCCTTGCTTAAAAGATTAAACAATGTGAAAATCTGAGCGCTCTAAAGCTTCTTTTCAGCTGCAGCTGAACACCAACAAAATTAAGAGGTGTCAATCATCTTATGTATAAGTGAACCATCTTCTTCCTGAAAGAACATTCGAAGAGAGGAACAACAGAGCAATATGAATAAATTATTGCTTATTATATTCAAAATTAAAATTACTGAGCCGTGAGAGATGTTTGAGAATGATACCAAGGAATTGCTTTTTACATGTGTACTGTAAAGGTGAGTA
Source organism: Oxygymnocypris stewartii (assembly GCA_003573665.1). Lineage (NCBI taxonomy): Eukaryota > Metazoa > Chordata > Actinopteri > Cypriniformes > Cyprinidae > Oxygymnocypris > Oxygymnocypris stewartii. Next base: position 17,158 of record QVTF01010890.1, on the reverse strand, counting down.
CTGATTCTCTGTGCTCACGGTATCATTTAGAGTTGAGCCGGATACTCGGCTGAAACGAGTATCCGGTACGGATAAAGCACTTTTGCCGAGTACGAGTATCATACGAGTAATACGAGGCAATATCTGTGCTCGGATTAAATAAAAATTCTCATTGGGTAGCTGAATGTGTCTGCGTTCTGTGATAGGCTAGTCACAGCGCCCCTCCCTTACACGCATACAGATTTATTGTGTTGCTGTGTCCCGCTCTGTTCACTCACACACAGAACAGAAGAGAACAGCGCGCGCTCGCTCTCTGTCTCTCCCTCAGTCACTCAGGTTTGCGGGTTTTTTCCGTTAACGTTTAGGGTTTCTTCAGCTTCAGGTTTGTTTTTTACTTTGGCTTGTAGTACTTACTTATTAACCAGTAGAGTTTTGGTAAGCGTGGGGTTTGTTCAGACGTGGTGCTTGGTAGAATGCGACTCGCGTCTCTGCCTGTCGGAGATTTTTTTTTCTTTTTTAAACCGTCAGCTGGCTCCAACCAGTTTTTTTTACTTCACGCACTGAGTGTCTGACACTTTCTTGCTGTATTTTATAAAACAAAATAAAGGTAGTTGTGGTATAAAACTATATTACAAATTAATTAGCTACACACACACACATACCTGGTGTGGAAATAAAAAAATAAAAAAGAACCAAAAATAAAAAAATCACACTGATAATAAAAAAATGTAAAGTTAAAAAAAGAAAGTTATGTTGAGATGAAAACTCTTGTTCATTACATTTTACTTCATAATTGCAACCGCATTAATTGTTGCAAAACTTGTTCTGTATATAGTTCGTTTGTTATCGTGATCAAAACCATTGATCTGAAGCTCAATGCTGATGCTGTCATGTAAATAGTTTTCTAATCAGCAATAAATATAACAATTTCTGATCAACCCATATCAATTGCATGCTTAAAATAATATAGCGGTTAAAGCCCCACCCATTTCAAGACAACCCGACCCACGTCCATGTTAAACCCCGCCCACTTCCGGGCTAGGCCCCGCCCAGTCCGAGTACAGATACGGATACAGATAATTCATATGGTTAACAGATACAGATACAGATACAGATAATGCTGTACTCGCTCATCCCTAGTATCATTACTCTGTATCACCAACATTGCCTGTAATAATGAAAATTATTACAGAAATAGTTCATCCAAATTTTTTTGCTGAAAATGTACTCATTTTCAGGCCATCCAAAATGTAGATGAGCTTGATTCCTCATTTTAACATATTTAATTTTGCATTACATCACTTGTTCACCAATGGATCCTCTGCAGTGAATGGGTGCCGTCAGAATGAAAGACCAAATAGCTGATTAAAACATGACTATAATCCACAAGTAATTGACTCCAGCCTATCAGTTAACATCTTGTGAGGTGAGGTACTACGTTTGTAACAAACAAATCCATCAACATTAACTGTCACCGTCCCACCAGTGGGATGCTTGGCACTCTTTTTTGTTGTCTTTTTTCCCTATTAAATATTTTTGTAATCCTCATAAATTATATATAATTTGAAAGCTTAAAACCTCAAAACCATTTTGAAACTGGACATTGTGTTAGCATGGAAATAGTACTTCAAAATATTTTGGTGGTCTCCTCCCCCTTAGTGAGTGTTGTCAAGTGTCATATTACACAATGTATTACGGTCTTTTAGAATCAAAACTTTTTATAATCTTGACAAAATCATATCAACATATCGTCGGAAAGGTCTGACTCTCAGGATTCCATATTTGGTGGGGTTTTTTGTGATCGGAGTAATATTGACAGATAAATTTAGACATTTGTGACATAAAAATGCATAAAAAATGAAATGGAGTTTGGATGGCACCCGGTGGCTGTTTGTGGAATGACGCCTTAAATAAAATCTCACAGGAACCTCAATTTTTTCCTATCAACTTCAAATTTGGAACATAACTTATTTAGACATAAGGCTTTTATTTTATATCAATTTTAGAGTATAACCTGTTATGTAAAATGTATTTTATGTAAAATATAAAACATTTAGTTCGGTGTATTTTCTTTACAGTAAATTTAAACTTCTATAACTTTTTTACTTTCACATTTAAAAATAATTCCACTTCTGCAGTAATCTGCTGATTGTCTTCTTCACTGTAAACCCAGATTTTGATTCAACTCAAAGAGATTGAGTACATATTACTTAAATGTGTCTAATTTATTGACATTACTTGTTAATTCTGATTAAGCTGAACTTTTTCTTGTCCTTTCTTATTGTAATTGAGTTTTTAAGTCCAATCAGTAGTGTCTACTCAAACAAACTGAGTTTGTATTACTTAAACATGTGTCTTTCTTTACATTAATTATGAATTCTGAGTAAACTGTACTTTTTAATGGCCTATCTTATTGTAATTATGTGTTTGAGCTAAAACAACTTAATATCATCAAGTTTTGCCTGTCCAACAGTAAGTTCAGAGGGTCAAAAACATAATACGATATCGCAAATTATTTTCCATATGGAGTCACTGGTAAGTTCGTGATTTCTGGACGTTATTGTTGTGTCCCTGATGTTAACATACATTTGATCAAACCTCATTTAAAATTTAGTCTGCATTTATTTTATAGACGGACATATATTTTTTAAGTATTTTATTCATCAGCATGATAATCTGCATTTATATTATAGAGAGATTTTTTTAACAAAAAGTATTTTATTCCAGACCTGAGCTTTTACTTTGAAAAGTAGAAGCTCTGTGAAGCTTTTATTTTGAAATGTAGAAGCTCGTGGACGGCACAAGGCGGGATGGCATGACACGGCATTGACGTCACCCATGCAACCGGGCTGAGTTTTGCAGTTTGTCTGAGCAACCGGGCTGAGTTTTGCAGTTTGTCTGAGCAACCGGGCTGAGTTTTGCAGTTTGTCAACCAAATTTGAAGAGGTGCAGTACAATATTGTAATGATTGGCAGTAAAGATGAAGAGATTTTTTTTTCTATTCTTACCATCACTGAGGAAACTACACACTAGAACCCTATTAGGCCATGGCTTTGTTTCTATTGTTGCCAAAAAAACGGACATGTTCAATAAAAATACAATTGTATCAGTGTAATGTTGCAGTTGTATGTATGTATTTTACATAGGTGTATTAATTGAAAGATATTTTGAGTTTCAGGAACAAGAAGTTAAGTTGGGTCAGTTAGAATACAATTTAGTTAAATTGGTTATAGAGTAATGCTTACTTAACAAGCTGAGTTAAATAAATGTTTGGGGAATGATTGTTTAAACTAAGTATCTTCAGTTACTGTAACTCGGTTATAAGTACATTCAACTTAAATGTTCTATTCCATTCCATTATGGGCTTAAGTACATTGAACGTAGTTCACCTCACTTATTCAACTAATGCTTCATTACTTAAAAATTTTAAGGCAACGGGTTACCTGGGTTTTTTTAAGTAAATTCTACTTATCCGGGTTTACAGTGTTTAAAATGAGTCCAACCTTATTTATGTATTCCAAAGCATTCACAAAAGCCTTTTGTTTTACAAGAAGTTAATTGATGGACTGGAGACGTGCTGATTACTTGTGCATTATTGTGATGCTTTTATCAACTGTTCGGACACTCATTCTTGGAAAAAGCTGAAATAAAACATGACATTTTATTTTGTTTCAGTTAACATTTATTTTATTTTAAACAAGTTTTTTCATGGTTTTAGTTAACAATAGTAATTAAAATTATAAACTAAAAATAAAGACAAAATAGTCCTCATAACCACCTGTGCACAGATCAGAGAAAGGACCTTATAGGCTGGTGGAGATTTTATGACGCTAAAATTGCTTTTCTCAGAATAAAGTGTTAGAACATCTGGTCTACAGCTTTCTAACGTTATCCAATGCCACAGACAGTTTTAACAGACAGCCAAAATAGTTGTATTTACAGTAACATAACCTCTAGACATAAATACAGTTGACATAGCCGGAAGAACCGCACTTTCTACTTAAGATGTTTTCAGGTGTGAAAGCATCAGTGAAACAGCAATATTAAGCTGGTAGTTGTGTTTTTGAACAGTATAGCTGGTTTAATTTGTTCAGGATGGTCGCTGGTTGTTGTAAGTTGTTGTAAAAGCTGTGGTCTGATCATTAAAATAATAATACACTTTAAAATAACTAATATAATTAGAAAAGCTAAAACAAAACTAAAATAAATTTTAATGACTCCCATATTACTAAAATATAAATGGCAACAAATAAATTTTACTTCTGTATAAAGAATCTATTGTAAAGTTTAAAATGTTGCGACGTGCCTTCATTATGTAAATAAAAAAATATATACAAACACACACACACACACACAAACACGCTCACAAAACTGACTAAAATGAAATGTAAAGGTCAAATGAAAGATAAACTATAACAACCCTGGGTAAGACCATCTGTTTGATGGCTCAGGGTGGTCTACCTCCTTGCACCAGCTAATGACCAACTACAAACCATGTTCCAGAACACATGCACCTAACAGCATAAAGCTACTTCCCAGCTGGATATAAATCTGTATCCATGTATGAACCCCGCGCAGTGACATTCAAACATTGTAACGTTCCACAAAACAAGAGTGAGCGCATTGCTTGTGTTTCTAAGCAGAGTGGTATGTGTTTTTAAATGACCCTTGTCCTCTCTACATGCTTGATCTCACCGCTCTGGTATGTAACACACACAGCCTCCTCTTCCCCTCCCTCCCTGCTCCTTCCTTCACTTCACACGTTCATACTTTCACCAGACAATTGGGCTTTTAAAATCAGTTTATTCCACTTATGTTTTTATTGCCCTGTAGAGAGTGCTTGCGGTCTGCTGCAGACAGGCGGTTATGCTGACGGAAGTGGCAGAAGGTGACATGCGCTTGAGTGTTTTAATGCATCAGTAATGCATGGCGAATTCTCTGTGGTGTCGTGTCTGTCTGCTTGAGCATGTACAGGTCACCCTGTAAGAAAGAAAAATTACTAATGGGATCCATTTAAATTTTCAGTTTTTGTGGAATTGGTTAGACAGAAAGAAAATGCGTTTGTTTCTCAGATTTACATTTACATTTATGCATTTAGCAGACGCTTTTATCCAAAGCGACTTACAGTGCATTCAGGCTATACATGTTTTGGTCAGTACATGTGTTCCCTGGGAGCTGCCATGATTTATAAGACATATTTCTCATTGAAATTACCCAATTATCTGAGAAATGCTGTCAATATTTATTTTATTATAAAGCACATTAAAGCAGTATCACACAAGCAAGAGTGTTGTTCCAAATGTCAGAATATTCCCATCGGTAGCATGATGGCAAGTGTGATATTACTTTTAGCAGTTAATTAACAGTTAATAAATATTATTAACACTGTTAATATAGAGAAACTCACATTTTAGACAGAATATTACTAGTTACTTGGTCTATTTTTGATTGGCTAGTGAAAACAAAGTCACCGAATCTGTGTTTTTAAACATTGAACGATTAAAATGACTCAAGCATGAAGACACCCAATTGTTTTATTCTTGAATGAATCAGTATTTTGAATGAATAGGTTGAATGAATGATTAAATTCCTCATAAAGACACTCAGTTGTTTAGATTGTGAATTAATCAGTATTTATGAACAAACCCTTTGAGTGACTGATTCAATGACTCCCTCATAACAGCCATAGATGTGTATAGATAGATGCCAAATTCAGCCGCTCCAGACACGTTGACAGGTCTGCCATTTTGGATGGTCAACATTTCGTCACTCACAGTGAAAAAAACAAAAACAATGAGTTTTCCAAAATGCCACAACATTGCACAGCCTCATGTTGTAATAAGCGCCATTATTTAAATTCCTGAAGAAATTAAGATAAACTTTCACAGGTGATAATGTGTTGGTTTGTGTTTTTAATATGCATTAACTCAATATTACAGGTTTTTAAACTATAGGAACTTTTTGATGTTGTGTTAGCTAACGACTTCATCTTGTTGTATTTCTTTAGCAAAATCATCTGCTTAAAGGGATAGTGTACCCAAAAATGAAAATTCTGTCATTAATTACACACCATCTTGTCGTTTCAAACCTGTACGACCTTCATCTTCGGAACACAAATTTCGATATTTTTGATGAAATCCGGGTGCTTTCTGACCCTGCATAAAAAGCAATGCAACTGACAAGTTCAAGGTAGAGGTCTGCGCGGGACTGTTTTTTAGTCCCGCTCCTGCCCGCTCCCACAAGGTTATATCCCACACCCACCCGCTCCCGCTATATATTCAATCGCTGTCTGCTTTGAATATTTTTCTTCCCGAGCCAACCGTTCCCACTAAATATAGATCTTGTTTCCAGAATCTCACATTTAAATTTCCACTTCTGAAAGAAAGAGATTGGCTAACAAATAAAAGTGTAGTCTGCACAAAACTGTATTTGTTATTTTATTCATCTTGTCAAGAGTCTTGAATTTATTGACTTTGACTTTAATTTATATGAATTAGCCTATCTTAAGACACAAAATTCGTTTAACATTTTAGGAAAAAAGTGTTACAAAGAAAACTTTATTTTTATTATTCATCTTGTCGGCATACAATTCGTTACATTTTTACAACACAATAAGAACAAGCGTCACAGAGAGAAAAAAAGTAGGTTGTACAAAAAAAACCTATTTTATTCTTCTTGTCAAAATACTCAATTCGTTCGAAATTTTTCTGTGAAAGTGTTGCTGAGAAAAATAAATACGACATCTGTCATTTAAAATTGCTAAGCAAAATATAAACAAACCTGAGTTGAACTTTCTTCAAGGACAACGCATCCACACTTTGCTTCATCCATATTTTGCTCTGTCACACATCGACAACCTGCCTGTTCTGAGTGCCATATATATTCACCACTGGTAGGCTATAACCCGCTCTGAGAACCGTTATGCACTTGCTGCGCACAAACCCCGCAAATAAAACGTTTGACGCAGAAAGCATGCGTGCATCGCGTACATAACAGTCCTGAGTGCAGGCTGTACCAGTGGTCAATAAGAATAAAGCGCAGATATGCTGTTCTGAATGTACGTCGGGAACGGGATACTGTGAGACTACCCGCTCCCGTTCAAATTACACCCGTTTCCGTCCGCTACCACGTTTTATTCGGGAATTTAATCCCGCAGCACAAGAAATCTGGTCGGGTCATAATGCAGACCTCTAGTTCAAGGCCCAGAAAGGTAGTAAGGACATGACAGTCCATGGGACATTAGTGGTTCAATTGTAATGTCATGAAGCAACGAGAATATTTTTGTGTGCAAAGAAAACAAAAATAACAAAGTTATTCAACAGTATTCTCTTCTGTGTTAGTCTTTGGTGCAGGTTCATGACAGTACCATGGCATATGCATGTGCATTCCTCTGCTTGCACACAAGGCACAGCTCATCCAGGTTCTATATAACTATGGTTGCAGATGCTCAGTCAACTTGCTCTTGTGTGTTCACAGACAAACTTTGACAACTCCAATATGGCGCTGGTTTACCTATAGCAGTCCATAGAAACAGCTGCTAATAAGGCATCTATATATAAATATCTATGATTCTATCCACTCCATTTGCTCCTGAATTAACCGTTTTAATGACTCCACCATAAAGACAGTCACTTGTCGCCACCTACTGGCGCATGCTTGCAACTTGCAGAAAGAGTCAGTGAAAAATCCCCACTACTAATGCACAAACTGACTGCCACAAGAAAGACAAATGGAATGAAACAAACAATGAAAATTCCCAGTGCTGTTGGACTACCAGCATACCTTAGCAACAGCATAGCAATGCCCTGGCAACCATCCAAACTCCCTGAACTACCTGAGCAAGGCCAGCACATGGGGAATTGACGAAAATATAAACCAGAACTCTCCAAACCTGTTTTTATGAGTCTTTCTTGAACAGGCGCAACCACCACAGTCTAGACTGTATGCATGTTTAGAGCATAACATAACAGCTACACGGGCAGATGTGAATTCCTTTTACACTGGAAAGTATAATAAAGTAGTAAAATGACAAAGAAAATTGAGGGAGAGAGAAAGAGAGAGTGCACAAAACCAATAAATGGGAAGTCTGAAATCCTTTTTCCAACCACAGAGCTGACCTCTGACTTTTAAATTTCAGCTCACAAAGCTGAGGTGAGACCAAATCTCCAGCCTAATTTAGGAAGACAAATCTGCTTTAATTAGTGTCAGTTCTTAATGATCAGGTGACTGCTGCGGTTGTCTGGGAGACTCAGCCTGCTAATTGAGTTTTTTTTTTCATGTTGGATAATATCACTCTCAGCGGGGGCAGAGAGATAGTGACAAAATTAGGTTTGGCAGGCCGGGACCATTGAGAGTGTTATGTGTACACAGCTAAGTCAATACATGCTGCAGAGACCCTGAGGCCTGAAACAACCTCTGCATGCACAGTTGGTTCTGAGTGAGCAAGATTATGGATTTAAGATCAAATTTTGCACTTTCATATACAGTAATGCAGAATATAATACAAGGGCACCTGATCGCAGTGCTAGATCCTGATGAACAAAACAAAAAGAGTAAGTGAAGATGTGGCTGGTTGAGGCACTTCACATTGGTGTGTATAAAAGTACCTGCTACATGACTACCTACAACTGTAATGAATCCTACAAATTCATAAAAGGACATTCTATGGAAAATGTTTCATTGCTTCCTTACACAATACAAGCGGATTGTGTACCAGAAGTTAGGAGTCACGCTGATTTTTCATGTTGTTTTTCGTTTTGAAGACTCAACCTAAGGCATGAACTCACAGAGTAAAACATGATTATGTGTAATTAACACGACTAACTGCTTAAATATTGGAGGTGAGACGTTGGAGTTGTTGGAGCTCGGAGCCGATCGAGGTAGAGACAATTATCTGATGGTCCATGTGACATTACCGGCCTAATCGGGTCCAGATGTGCCTGGCTTCCACTACAACTAAAACACAGGCAGAGAGAAGGGCCCCACAGAAGTCCCAGGACAATGCAATCCTAAAGGACAGAGTAAAAGCAGTGCTAATCTAAAGTCTGGAACCAGGGTCAAGGCGTACAATGAGACAAGGTTTTATTTAATAATATTATTATATATTATTAAATATATTTTATTTCAGTCAATGTTGCTGAATTTAGTTTAGCATCTACTGTATATAAAAAGTGTACTTAAATAATATTATTATGTAATATTTAAACATAACATTTGATATCTGGATTATACTTAAATACCATATTTTTAAGTAATTTAAATTTTATATATTTTATAAGTCCATAGGTGCATCCGAAATCACATACTTCCCCACTATATAGTAGGTGATGTAATGTGATGCAACAGATGCTGTTGGCCACATGACAATGCAAACATGACAAATGGGATAAGTGTGGATTACATTCATATATAGAACTTATTTTTTATAATGTTTCATATCTAAACTAGGTATACATGTTTTTAATCAATCCATGTTAATCGTGGAATATATTAGCTTAGCTAACCAAAAAAGTCGCAAAATAAACCTTTAGCACATATACACATTTTAAAATTGGCGCGTTCTTTCTCACACATATTTAGGGTACTATTCTGTACCTGACTAGAACGTGAATCTAAACGCTTCTCTTTCTCATTGTTTGCACTTGGCTCACAGTTAGAAAACTGATGCTAACTGGTTAGCCTGCTAATCCATTATAGTTGTCCCTCTATTCTTACTTTGCACAACAAACAACAGGCTAATATTGCTACAAAAGACTAACAAGAAAATCAATTTGAATACATAATAATAATAATATAATAAGCATAAGCATAAAATAAACATAAAACAAAAAACTTCCGGTTTTAGCAGGAAGTAGGTCAAAACAGGAATTACAATTGCAATTTAAAAAAAAACATCACACTGATAAACTTCATACTGAACTCTAGAAATACTGTTGTATCATGTGCGTGAGAAACATGGCCCTGATCTAACATGCCAATGTGAATGATGAGTCAGGGTTCTTACATACCACAGAAGATGGAAGTAGTCAGCAGGCTTTAGCCAATATTCAACATGTCAGTGGACTCAATTTAACATTCAATTCATCAGTTTACTAGCAGTTTATTAGCAGGCTTCCCAAACCCCGTCCCCATTGGACCATTACATCTTGGCAGAGATTATCCGTGATATGCTGAAAGCCGATGGAATGCCCTAACAGCACACATGTGCTCATACCAGCTCGCTCTCTCTCTCTCTCTCTCACACACACACACACACACACACACACACACACACACACACACACACACACACACACACACACACACACAGAGAGAGAGAGAGCGGCAGTGACCCATGTGCAGTTAAAACACAAGAATGAGGTAATGTCCCATCCTGCTCCATAGGAAAACAAACAGGGCTTTGAAAGAAGCTATAATTCACCCATCCTTTACTACCACCATACGTATCTGATTCACTATCCACCCACCGCCGGCCTAACCTGCCTGCAAAATAGACATTCCTCTCTCAGGAGGGCCTCAGTGGCATCAGAGGTAACTATTGCTGATCTCAGATCAGCAGAAAACTTCTTTGTCTAAAGATTGGTACAGTGAAACATTTGCCACCATTTCATGTGACTTCTTTTGACAAAACTGGTCTCGACATACTTTATCTTTTACTTTATGATCTTTATGATCATACTTTATGATCTACAAATCATAAAAACATGATTAATTTGCTTGAGAAGCAACACTGCACATTACATTAAAATCTGACACATTTTGTATCTTGATTATAATTGTCTCTTAGTATTAATGCGTTGGCAAAAAGTTGTTTGTACTTAAGACAAATTAAATTTGTCAGTGCATTCAAATCTTTTGTAGTATTGCCTCTCAAGTGAATTGATCTTGTTTCAAAGATTTTTATACACATTTTAAATATAAAATAAGAGAAAAAAATATTTAGTTAAGAATGGGAATGTTGGCATGTGTTTAGTGTTATTTTAGTATCACTAATATACACTATTATAAATACTATTCTTTTTTAGATTTTTTTATTCCAGCTTTATTTCAAATAACAATTTTCAGTTTTTGATAATAATAACAACACTGAAAACTGGCCTGTCACAATACCCGTTTATGCACTTGACCACTTGTCTGCTTTCATGATGCACTTCCTTTATTTGGTCAAAGTGTTTAAGTTAGCGTTTAGACATCAAGAGTGTACATAAATTCAGATCACTCGATGGGGCACACATAATGTTGGAAAAAAGCATTTCAATTTTACAGAGCTTTATTAACACATTTTGATTTTCAGTACTCGACTTTAACACAATAAATTTTCCTCGAAATCTTGTGATTTTGGAGCATGAATTCCTCAACATGATGAATGATTGGATAAGTTGTGTTTAAAATGGTGTAGATACAGCGAGAGTTAACAGTTCTGAGCTTTGGCATTATTCAGAGGTGGACTGTCTTGCACGCTTACTTCCTGTCGTGTGCACATGCTCTCAAGTGGCCAAGACCGCAAGTGTGGTTATTGGGACAGGCCCAGAGTTTTGTTATTTCATATTTCAGTTTCAAGATCAGATATCTTGATATCCGTCTTTCAGATGAGATGTTAAACCGAGGTCCTGACTCTCTGTGGTCATTAAAAATCCCATGGCACTTCTCGTAAAGAGTAGGGGTGTAACCCCGGTGTCCTGGCCAAATTCCCTCCACTGGCCCTTGTCAATCATGGCCTCCTAATAATCTTGATTGGCTCTATGACTCTCTCTCCTCTCCACCTGTAGCTGGTGTGTGGTGAGCGCACTGGCGCCGTTGTCCTGTGGCAGCAATCGCATCATCCAAGTGGATGCTGCACACTGGTGGTGGTTGAGGAGAGACCCCCCCCCCCCACACATGATTGTGAAGCGCTTTGGGTGTACAGCAATACATAATAAAGCACTATATAAATGCATCATTCATTCATTCATTCATTCAGATATGAGCTGTTGACCTAAAACGCTCTGACACAATCAAGCTTGAATAAAGTCTTATAGCTAAGAAGTACAGCATGCAGTCTGACGTAAATGACAGTTAAACAGTTTCACAATCTGCCTTGGCTTTAACCCAAGATCTCACTGGGGTCACATCGTACAATCTTACGAGCAACAATCGTAATGAGAAAAAAAAAAACTCACACAATGTCTCCAGCAGTTGGTGCAGAGCCCAGCTGAGCTGCGCTGGGATCTTCAGCACATTACACACTGCCGCTGTTTATGGCTGTTGTCGACACTGATGCCATGGCAACCTCTCTGCCGTGGAGTTCGTCATATCTTGAAAGGGGGAATGGAAACAAGAGGAAAAAAACGGTCTGTGTGATATTCCCACTAAAGCTCCTGGAAAACTCTGGTGGAAAAAGACTGAAAGAAGAGTGAAGAGGATATCAGCTTGGATCAGAAAAGACAAAAAATGAATTATATAAATTCACAGATTCTGGGTCATGTCTGGATTTATTTTTTATTTGATTTGCAAGCCGTTTAAAATAGAAAACAGCTATATTAAATTGTACAAATATTTCACAGTATATCCGTTTTACTGTGTCTTTAATCAAATAATCCTAAGTAATAAATAAATCCAAATAAATGCCGTCTTGGTAAGCATGAGAGACTTCTATCTAAAAAAACAATAACAACAACAACAACAACAAACACTGCTGCTCCCAAACTTTTGAGTGGTTGCCTATAAATATTTTTAACATATATATAACACACATTCAAAATTATTCACTGTTTCTAGGTCAGTAATCCAATAAGCACAATTATTTATTGGATTACTCAGTTTGCTATGCTGATATTATAATTTGTAATGAAAAATATTATATGAAATTAGACTGCAAAACATAATTAACATTCACCAAATAGTCTCAGACTTTGGATATTAATTTGCATATTAATTATAAAACATCAGTAAATAACAAACTAATTCTAAATGTCACATGCTGTTCCAATTCAAAACGAACAGATACATTTAACAACTAATAATTAAACATAGTATATCATATTATATTTATAAAATAAGATTTATATTAGGGCTATATTTATCACTATATAAATGAACAAATTATTAATAAAAATAAAATAAAAATCAATAATTATGATACTTATTTATACATACTTTTTGGGGGGAGGGGGATGATTAATAGCATCAGCAGCAACAATAATAATGATAATAATAAGAATAAAATATTAATTTTCAGCAGCAGTTAATTACATGTCTTTTTTTGTAATATTATTTTAATTGACTTGTATAAAAGTGTCATTATACATTTTTATACTTGTATTATATAGTCTTGAATTTACCTTTAAAACATGACACTTTTAAGTTACCTATATTTTCCTTTGGGTTAAAGATGATTAAATAATATTAGGAAATAATGACTATTTTTTTCTCTATATCTTTTATTTTTATTGTTCAGCAGTGATTATATGCTGCTTTTAATAATATATTTTACAAATATTATATTATTATTAAATATAATCCTAAAATCCTTTTTTGTGCTCAAAATCACACATGATACATTTGGAAGAACACAAGGGTGAGTAAAGGACAGAATGTTAATCTCGGGGTGAAGTATCTCTTTAAGAACAGCTATCGATGATGTCCTGTCCTCCTTTCAGCCAGACATCCAGCGGCTGTCATCGTGATGAATGTGTCAACCTTCCAGGGCCTGGTCAATCACTCAGCTCTTTGTGAAGGTCGTTACTCCGCTTCGCCTCTTGAGAGGCCTGCATGCTCTCAGGTCTGCTCTTTCTAATGAGGGATGAGACCCTTCGTAACGGTTTCCATAGTGCTGAGGTAATCGATCTGGTGCTCAGGAATTGAGATGGAGGCTTGGCTTTTACTGCAAAGGCTGAGAGGCCTGTTGTGTCATCCGTTGTCTTTGAGAGGCATATGATTGTCAGTTTGCATTAGAGGGAGAGAGAGGCAGAGGTTGTTATAATAAAATGAAACTTGACACCGTCCCATCTGTATCAGTTACTAACAAAAACATAGAGACCCTTGAATATCGTCTCTCAGCACGAAACACCATAGCTCTTTTTCAGAGACACGGAACAGAGCTACCGAAGCATGAGACACTGGAAAAACACATTCAAAATGGAGTACTACAAAAACAATGTATTTTTCATTATGAAATACTGTTATGTCAAGACACAAAACCAAAACCAATAACAAACATATTGACCCCACCCTTTAGTCAAAAGAACCAATCAACTTCCAGCATCATCATTTTTTTACTGCACTGTGCAAAACAGTTTTTGTTACAAGACATCCTAGTTAAATAAAAGCATTAATTTATTGGAGAGAGAGAAAAAAAATACTGATCCCAAACTGTTATATTACTTTTATATTATATATATATTTATTTATATAATATATATTCTTATATATATGTGTACCTATGTGTACTGCGTTAGGCTAACCAGGACTTGTAATAGCACTTGCATGTTGTTGCTCTTTTGTTGGTTTTGATTGTTTCTATAATGTCCTCATTTGTAAGTTGCTTTGGATAAAAGGGTCTGCTAAATTACTAAATAAATAAACTAAATATTTGATATTCTTGAATTCACTTTTTTAAAACAATATTGTATAATATTTATAAAATTATTCTTATCCTTAAGTGTTTTTAAATTACTACAAATAAATGCATATGTATACAATAATATACAATATTACAAATAATTATAAGATAATATTTATGTAAAAAAAAAAAAAATTATTAGCTTTTCTATTAGATTATTGTTATTATATTTTCTTATTAGACTGTTGTTAGATCATTACTTTTCAAGAATGTATTGTATTACTGTTATTATTTACAATAATAATAAAATAATAAATGCTACATTACAGAATTCTTTGATGGATAGAAAGTACAATTTTTTTTAATTAGTGTGTATATATATATATGTGCGTGTGTGTGTGTGTGTGTGTGTGTGTGTGTGTGTGTGTGTATGTGGTGTGTGTGTGTGTGTGTGTGTGTGTGTGTGTGTGTATGCATGTATGTATATATATATATGTATTTATATATATATGTATATATATATATATGTGGTATATATATATATATATATACAAATAAATCAATAAATCTATATATATACAAATAAATAAATACAGTAATAAATATAAATATATAATTATATACGTAATATCATACATATAACAATATAACACAAATTTAAAATGTTAAATGACTCCCGAGTGACCTACTTTCCATAAAGAGACTTGGTTATTGTTCTACAGGCAACTGAAGAAACCGCTCAGCCAGTTGAATAAAGCTCAGGTCATCCTATAACTCTCCAGACGTGATGTTTGCCCGATCCAGGCCTTCAGAAGTATCCGTGACTTCCAGAAGCATCTCCTCAGTACCTAAATATCCTCACCTGCTGGCTCCCATCTGAGGCACATACACATTTAGTATGAAGAAACATCACAGCACAACCATAAATAGCTTTTAGACTAAATTGCAGGTGCAGCGTGCTGATGAATATGAAGTAGAATGATGTGTACTCTCACCGGAATGAAGTCTGCCGAGTCTTTTTCACATTTCTGCTCTGTTCGTCTGATAATTTGTGTAATCGTATAGGGTGTGTTGGGTGGTTTCTAGGTGGCTTACTGACCAAAGTCAAAAAGAGCCCAGAAGTGATAGTCTCTACTTCAAAGCCTACACACTTCCCCCCTCATTATTTAAGGTTTCATTCCCATCTGCCGCACAAATTGTGCAGGATGAGTCACACACAAGTTTAATACTCAGGCTAAGGGTTAGAATAAACCGTTACCCTTATGAAAAGTAAAATAGTAATGTGAACCTAAGCAAGCACTAAAACTGACTCACTCTCATATCGTTCCAAAACTCTTAGGAACACAAATGAAGATTTCAATATTAAATAATCCATATTAATTGAGCAGTTTAGTCCAAATTTTCAGAAAGACTTGATTGCTTTATATGACGAACAGATTTATATTAGGCTTTCATTCACTTATTCATAAACAGATGCTGACCCTGACAGGATTTACGCGTGAGAACAAACCTCATTGGTTCTTATGGAAGCTCAAACGTGTAACAACACGAGAATTAATTTTTATAAGGGGGATTGGGGTTGTTGGGATGAAAGAATGGATGAAACGCATTGGTCTGTGCTTCACTCCGTCTCCGAGAAACAGTATCTTCTTCACGGCTCGGTCTCTTTCACACTCGTTTTTTTTTTCTCTGAGCAAGAGACTGTTAAGAATCAAGTTACCTGATTTGACTGATTGTTCGTAGAGAAAGGGCGACAGCGCACCGAATTAAAATAAATGATCATTCAGTTTTTTCATACCGTTGGCCAACTCAAAAAAAGAAACTAAATGAAAACATCTTTGAGACCCCTGGTGTTTCGGGGGCCTATGCAGCTTGCGTATTCTGTGTATAGGGTGAGCCGATCCTCTCTGGGTACATATATCAGATTTAATTGAAAACATTATTAATTTGTGCTCCAAAATGAACGTCTATTGTGTGTGTACACCAAAAGCAAATTTTTTTATATTTGTATTAAAATTGCATATAAATGTCAATGCAAAGAAGCGAATAGATGCAAATTTGCGCCGGGAGATGCGAATGATGCAAATTGGGTGACGTGATTGCCGCAAAATCTTTTATATAGCTACCCCTTAAATAACATCTATTGCTCATGTTGAAAAATTTCAACTGTGAGTGGAAACTTATTGACACTTCCATTTGAACATTTCTGGTTGTGTCAGAAAATGGAGGAGAGCAATTTGCAGTGTTTTATTTGTGCAACTGACAAAAAATATTCTGTGAGTAATTTATAGAGCGATACGCAATCCAGGTCATGTTTAGTGTTTTGGGGGGCCCTCTGTAAGTGGTCCTGGGGGCCTCTTGGTAGACATTTTTGGGATTGATTTCACGTTCCGGTAGAAATAGATAAATTCCCATCCCATTGGAAGTAATCGTGTTCCCCGGGGCCCCATGCATTTGCATGGTTTGCATGATGCCTAAACACACTACTGAACGCGATTCGAATATTCGATTCACTTTTGTTATGCACACACCATTATGTGTTTAGAACACCATGAGGGTAAGTAAATGATGACAGAATTATAATTTCTTGGTGAACTATCCCTTTAATTAACCATAATATTTGATAAACAAGTATAAGGC
>QVTF01010889.1:0-42929 GCA_003573665.1 Oxygymnocypris stewartii | reverse complement strand
TGAATGCTTGGCTAAAGAGATGTGTCTTAAATCTAGATTTAAATAGAGAGAGTGTGTCTGAACCCCGAACGTTATCAGCAAGGCTATTCCAGAGTTTGGGAGCCAGATATGAAAAAGTTCTACCTCCTTTAGTGGACTTTGCTATCCTAGGTACTACAAGAGTCCAGAGTTTTGCGACCTTAGGGAGCGGGTTGGATTGTAGCGTGATAGAAGATTAGTTAGGTATGCAGGAGCTAAATTATTTAGGGCCTTATAGGCAAGTAATAATATTTTGTAACTGATACGAAAAGTAATAGGTAGCCAGTGCAGAGACAGTAAAATTGGAGTAATATGATCATACTTTCTTGACCTGATAAGGACTCTAGCCGCAGCATTTGTACTATCTGTCTGTATGTATGTATGTATGTATATATAAAATGAAAGCTCTCGATGAGCTCTTTCTACTGGCAAAAGTATACTGTCATCCATGAGTATACATTTTTTATTATAAACGATTTAAATCAGTGCACAAAGTCAGATCAATCTATGGTACGTTTTTGTTTTGGCTCTCCTGTAAAGTCGGTGAAATGTCACTTACGCCTTTCTGGTTCTCACCCCTTATGTTTTTGCCTGTATGGTAAATAATTGCCTTGTGTACATGTTCCGTAGGAAATCTGCTTCGGAAAGGATCCCAAACTCCACTGTTTTGCCATAACTATCCAACTTACTGCAGATACAGTACACTCTGTAAAATGGTGGTTTGTTAATTAATTAATGTATTCATTTATTTGTTTTCCAAAAAAACTGGAATGAAGCTGTTGGGTTATATTAATGTTTTAGTCTTGTGTAGTTTTTGTGTTGTGTTAAAGGTCCCATATTGTAAAAGCTTAGATTTCCTGGCTTTTTTTCACGATAACAGAGGACAAGGGGATATGTAACTACCATGTAAGTTTCAAAACAGTCAATCCACAGTAAAGTGCACACAACCTGCATAAAGTAGCTGTGCTTTTTCACGAGCCCGTGTGACTAATGTAAAAATGTGATGTCCGGACTAGCCTACTCAGTCACCGCCTTCAGTCACCATCCCGAACACCGCCCACCGTCACTTTGTCAGTTCGGTAAAGTTGGCAAGATATTCACAGATTCGACATTTCCGGATCAATGATTTGCGAGCAAACGTTATTACGAATAACTGTTGTAGTTCATCGCCTGCAGACGATGCAGGATGACGTCTGAACTACTGGCAGACGTGACGTAGCTCTACGTTTGTTCCTCCAATCAGAGCTCTTAGCGCACGATTTCGAACATTAACGTTCCCGTCTCCCCGACGAGAAATACGCTAGAGAAGCATCTCACACAAAATACACAACTTACTCACTACTTTTTTTTTTTTTTTATGTCAACACAATCAATACAAATTCAATTGCAACAAATAAAAAATAATTTAAAATGATAGGAGATT
Source organism: Oxygymnocypris stewartii (assembly GCA_003573665.1). Taxonomy (NCBI): domain Eukaryota; kingdom Metazoa; phylum Chordata; class Actinopteri; order Cypriniformes; family Cyprinidae; genus Oxygymnocypris; species Oxygymnocypris stewartii. The sequence continues at coordinate 41,488 of QVTF01010889.1, read as the reverse complement.
TATCAATATCATAGGAATACATTAAAGAATGCACAAACTTCCACAAATCGAACAGCTTTTTGTTTCTTTGAGGGCAATATGGACTCAATATAATGCTTCGCTTCATATTGCTATAAAACATGGAATCTTTCCTAAAAATGTACATTTATGAATATGACATTTGGTCATTAAAATAAAAAATAAAATTAAAAACAGTGTGGGTCTGTTTATCTCTACAGTTTTCAACAATGTCTAACAGAACATCTTTCCACTGTAAAGTAACATTTTCGTCAACATTGTCAGCAATAAAATCAAGTACATTTCGCAAAAAAAAGACACATAAGGGCAGTAGGCTACCAAAATAAATGAACCACTGTCTCTGACTTCTGTTTGCAAAAGCTACATCCTACATCTAGATGTATTTTTTATTTAGTTAAATAAAGTTTAGCAGGGTATATTCTGTGAAGGAGTTTAAAAGATATCTTTTTAATCTTGTGTTTTAAGAGAAAGCGATTGGGCAGAAGCAAGACTTTTTTTCCAGTCAACGTCACTCACAAATTGATTCCAATATACAATTGCATTTGGTTTCGAAGCAACATCCTTCTGAGGAGTGATTGGGTGAGAGTTGTTGGAATTGCTGATAATTTAATATTTTTGCTGTTTAAAACAACATACATATTTTAGGAGAGACAGCCCAAAAAAACAGTTGTCAATTCCTTTGGTGGTATGGGAACTTTATATTTTGCTAAGAATTCCTCATATGTAAAAAGAAGACCATCTGAATTAAATAACTGGTCTACCAAAACAATGTTATTTCGAAACCAGTTTTTTTTTTAAATAGACTTTTGTTTCTATAAAATGTCCTTATTATTCCAAATAAAGTAATGGTGTGGTTAAAAATTATGTTTGTAAATCAAATTCCACGCACGAAATGCTTGACGATGAAACAGAAAGTTTCACAGGTATTTTGTCAAATCAAATTTACCTGTGAAAATTTGCAAAACAAAACAAAATGTATGCCACCCAGACTAGATAAAATATGAAGGGGAATCATATTCCAAACAGAGGTTGGGTACTTAACAAGTTGTCTAATCCAGTTTATCTTAAAATTATTGTTTAGTATAAAGAAGTCAAGGAAATTGAGACCACAATTCTCTTATGAGTTCATTAAAACTGCTTGCCTAATATGATGTATCCTATTTTTCCAAGCAAAATTAAAAAACATTTCATCAATCTCCTTTGAAATTGTATCATCAACCTGAAGAGCGATAGCTGTATAAATTAATCTGGATATACCCTCTGCTTTGGAAATCAAAACTCTCCCTCTTAATGACAAATCCCTTGAAAGCCATTGACTTAACTTCCTTTGAGTTTTTTTTGGATAATTGGAATGCAATTTAATGAACTTCTATTTTGTTGATTCTTACTAATTAGGATTCCTATGTATTTGACTGGAATGTTACAATAAGATGCCACTGAGCATTCTTTGACCACAATGAGTTCACACTTCATTACATTTAAATAGACACCAGATGCTTCAGAAAACTCCTAAATTACTTTAATTGCAATAGGTATTTGGTTTTCATTTTGGGGGAAAAGCGTGGTATCATCTGCCAACTGTGTTATAACTAGTTCTCTATTAATAATAGTCATGCCTTTAATGGCATTGGCTTTAATATGATTAGCAAGAAGTTGACTTACTATCAAAAATAAATATGGAGACACAGAGCAACCCTTCTGTAGTGACATACGTAGCTGTTTTGTCACTTGAGGTGTTGTAGGGTGGTTTCTGACGCGTGAGATCCAAACAAGAAAATCGTCCTCAAATATTACTGCTTTATCAGATTTATTCACCACACAGCTCGTACAGGTCATCTTAACTCACAGTTTATCTGTACAATGCACAAAAAATCCCATCGGATGCCTTCACATATTTACCTCCAGACACGGTCAAAAATTATATAGTGCTTCTCTCTAATTACACACCTGACTTTCTTACTCTTTGCCTACCTATACTCAATAAAGCCCACACTCCACCCAGTGGTCAAAAACAGAATTACAAGAGACATAATGGCTCTTCTGATCCCTCTGAATAAATTAAATCGAGTAGAAGTGCCACCCAACAATTTTTTATTAAACTGTTGCTGTTCTTATAAAGATTTTTAATTGCACTAGTGAAAAAATGTACAAATTTTTTTTTATAAGTGACTCAAAAATAAACTGATGCTCTACGGAGTCAAAAGCCTAACAGAAATCAAGGGAAAAAATAAAACCATTATCTATATTAAATTCAGGATAATCCACAATATCTAAAACTAGTCTTATATTGTTTGTAATGTGCCTATTGCTCATAAATCCAGATTGTGTTTCTTCTATAGTTGAATCTAATATACCTTTTGAGTCTTTTAGCTAATATCAGGACATATAGTTTATAATCAGTATGTCGAGAAAAAGTGCCAAAATGCCAAATCATTAGTAAATTTCTTATAAAATTATCCTGTTAAACCGTCTGCACCTGGCGATTTATTGTTTTTCATATGATTGATTGCATTTTATTTCATTGCACATTTTACCCCTTATTTTTTTCTTATTTTTATTTTATTCTTACCTATATTTATATACATATTATCTTGTGTTATGTTTCATTTTTATTTTTATTTTTTTGCACTATCCATTGAGCGGACCTGCCCTGATTTACATTTCACTACTGATTATATCCTGTATAATTGAGTATGTGACGAATAAAAAAAGAACCTTGAACCTTGAATTTATCACTTCCTCAACAGAAATAGGGATATCACAGAGTTCTCTTTAATTTTTATCAATAGCTTTCACCTCTACAGAACTCAAAAAAGCATCAGATGTTGCTTGAGAAAAAATTTAAGTATATATTTTCTTATAAAATTCATAACAGTGACTAGAAATTAGTATATTTAATAAGTTCAGCTTCAATAGTAGGCTTCGGTTTATTGTTTGCCCATTTTTTTGTAGATATGGTATTTTCCAGACATAATTAAGAAATTAATCACCAATTTCCTTTCTAAACTTTTAGTTCCAGTTAAGCGAATGTAGAATTGTGTGTTAAAATGTTCAATTTTAAGAAGAAGGCCGCCTGCAGACGATGCAGGATGACGTCTGAACTACTGGCGGAAGTGACGTACCTCTACGTTTGTTCCTCCAATCAGAGCTCTTAGCGCACGATTTCGAACATTAACGTTCCCGTCTCCCCGACGAGAAATACGCTAGAGAAGCATCTCACACAAAATACACAACTTACGCTCTATCCGGTCAAAAGTAGCTGTTTACTTATCTTATGATAGTGGCAAATAAGTGGGTAAGACGTACGCCGTGTTTTGGTGAAGCTCGGCGTAACATGGAGATAAACGTTAGCCCTTGATCAGCTGATAGACTTTACACTGGACTAGTTCGTGGGTGTGTGACTGATCGTGCGCAGCTCAGCCATGGTTCGGGAGCGGGTGGTGCAGAAGAAGTCCTTCCAGCAGAGTCTGGACGACATCAAGGACAAAATGAAGGAGAAGAGAACAAGCGTCTCGACAGCGCTTTAGCTGCTAGCCGCGGCCTGTCGAAACTGAAGAACAAAAACACAGGTGCGATTACATGAGAATTTGCCTTTGTGTTGCATCCAGTGGCCAGTGTATGGGTATATCTGTGACGTTAGTTGTACCTTTTGATGTGTGTTTGTGTTTACAACTTCTAGTTTGTCTTTAATGGTACCGTTAGTACCAGGTCTATGTAAACAAAACAGACCTCTCAGTTATTAAAGGGATAGTTCACATAAAACTTTAAATTGTGTCATTTACGCACCCTCACGTTGTTCCAAACCAATATAACGGATTTTGTTGTGTGGAAAACAAATTGAAATGTTAAGGACCCGTCCGCAGTCCCCATTCACTTTCATTGCATTGATTTACATTAACCCTAACATCTCTATTTGTGTTGCGCCGATAGACATACAGGCTTGGAATAAAATTAAGGGACTGAAAATGACAAAGCAGTTTCATTTTCCAATATATTTTTTGCTCCACAGCTACAGTGAAGCCATTTGTCCTGAAGAGCGTGCAGGTTAATAACAAAGCTCTTGCAGTAGCCCTGCAGACAGAGAGGGAGAAGGTACGGCTAGCGCAGGGGGTCATCCTGCAGCTCAAAAAAGAAAGGCAAGCGCTCATCTTTCACCTGCTGATGCTGAAGAGGACGCTTAAAGATCGAAGACCTGCTGAAAGTGCCCAGGTGAGAGGTGTTCACAAGTTGTCATGGAGATGCCGAGTACTTATTTAGTGTGGTGATTATGTGTAAAGTTTTAAGGATGGAGACATGGGTTGAAATGCAGTGCAGGATCTTGCATCCAAGTACATATTTTTATTTTCTCTGCATGGGCATATGCAATTATGTGTTTTAAGTATGCGTAGTTATTACACTTAATCAAAGCCCTGCCAGATTAATTTTCCTGATTGTTTTTGTAGGTTTCTCCTGTTGAGTCGAGTCCGCCATGTCCACCTCAGCCCATCAGTCCTAAGTAAGCAAAAGCAAGCTGTGTAGCTCTAAAGCTTAAAATAAAATAAAAAACATATGGGGTCAGTAAGATTTTTTTATGTTTATGAAAGAAGTCTGTCATGCTCACCAAGGCTTTATTTACTGATTTAAAAACAGCGATATTGTGGCATTATCACAATTTAATATGATGCTTTTGTAATTAATATATTTTACATTTATTCCTGTGATGGAGAAGCTGTATTTTCAAAAGCCATTACTCCAGTCTTCAGTGCCTTGTGATTCTTCAGAAATCATTGTAATATGCTGATATGCTATTCAAGAAACATTTCTTACATTGTCAAATTTAAAAATAGTTTTGCTGTTTAATATTTTTTGTGGAAATCATTTTTTGGATTTGTTGATCGAAACGATTTACTTAAAATAATTATTTTCTAACATTATACAATTCTTTACTGTCACTTTGATCAATTTAATTAATCTTGCTGAATAATAATTGCTAATACTTGAGAGCCCATTTTGCCCAAAACAGCTTTTTTTTCATGATTCGTTCAACTTATTGATGATAATATTGTTACTGTCATCGTGGTGCAGATCGGTACATGTGGTTGAGACGGATATCCCTAATCATCACTCAGCAGAACCACCTTTTACTGCAGGTACTGGACCATATCCTTATCACCCTAATTGCCTAATACTATAAACAGTCTGTATGTTTATAATTTTAATCTTTACTGGTTTGTGTTTGCAGAGGCTGTTCCAGGTTGTCGCAGTGACAGACAGGTTTCATTGCCCCCCACAGTGGGAACAAGGCGAAAGAGACGCTCTGAGGTTGTGAGGAGGCGAAGCTCACGTTTTGACTCTGGCACGGTCAAGAAATTTGAGACTTTGAATGTGAAAAGAGAAGAGACTATTGATAACAGACAAGAGGTTGAGCCAAACACACCATTGGAGAAGGTATGTCATAAACAGGAAGAGCTTAATGAGGAACAAGCTGCACAAAAAACAGGGCCGAACTGTGAGTTCAACCTAGAGATTTCTGAACTCCCAGCTGTTCAGCACTCGACGCCTGAGCCCCCCAAGCGGCCCACCAGACAGCCCAAGAAGAAACCCACCCAAGCCACTTCCCGCCCCAAACCAGAGAGGGGACGCAAACCAGACCGAGCCCCGTTGAAGAAACCATGGGAAAACCCGAAACCCCGTGCTCGCTCCAAGAGCCGGGACCGATCTCAAAGTCGTGTTAGAGCAGCACTTCCACCTGCCGATCACCTTAACTCCTCGTTGGGTGGCAATGACACCTTTGACTTTGACTGTGAAGAGGCCATCCATCTAACGCCTTTCAGAGCAGGAACCAAAGCTGTGGAGAAACCATCACCTGATGCTCCGGATAAAGAGGACGAGGTCCTGCCCAGTCCTGTTGCCATGGAGACAGACAACAGCCTCTCAGAAGATGAACAGGATGCAGATGATTCTCTTTACGTACCGAAGAGGAGATACAGAAGAGCTTGCAGTCCACCGCCCAGGCGGGCTCGCTCTAAAAGACGGTCTGCTCAAGAAGCCAGTCAAAACAGAGGAAAAGAAAATACAAGCCAAAAGCAGGACCATGTTGAAATACAGCACACAGGTAAGCATTCAAAGATTTTATTTTGTTTATGAAACTGTTACGTTTTCTGTTGTTTGTTTTCATTGTTTTAAATTAATGTTCAACAGCAAAAAGTGGGCTTGAAACTGAAGAAATGAACCTGCATCTCCATGATGATTTTGACCCAGACCTTCTGCTCTCACATTCACCAGTTTGTGTTCCTCCTGAGAATCCCAGCCAATTAGAACCGAGCCAAGAAATCTGCCAAGGTAAATTTGTATGTGGGAACACTAAACTGTTTTTTTTAATATAATTTTTCATTGTAAATGGTATCTAATGAAAGACTTAAATAGATTAGATAAATAAATTTAAATATTTAAGATAAATGTAAATATTTTAAGAGAAAGCAGTAACTATGAAGAATTCTCATTTATTCAGTGAAGCATTTCTCAAGATTTCTGCAGCTTTCGAAAAGGGTTTTCTTGTTGATGCTCCCTTCCACAAATTAAGGCCTCTGACCTTAAATCAGAAATTCTTAAATTTAGTCACACATTTAGCATTAAATGTTGCATGCACTGCAAAAATATATATGTATATATCTTCCTCAGTATTTTCTAATGCAAACCTCTGCAAATTGAAGATGTGAAGACTTGTTTTCTGAGAAACAAAATAAGTCTATGCTTAAACAAGAACAAATTAACAGGGTATGAAGACATGTTTTCCTTTGAATTAACTTGATCTTGTTTTAATCATAAACTCACTCTTTTTTTAAGAAAACAGGACTTTTTATCTTGTTTGTTTGCTTCTCAAGTAAATGCATCTTGATTTTAGAATCTGTAGATAAGGGCATTGGAAAACAAGACAAAAATACTGATTAACCTTTTTTTCCCAGTGTGATGATCAGAAGGTACAGTAACATAATTTCTATATTCCAGTGGTTGAGAGCAGAGGTATTCATTGAAGTCCTTTTTTGCTAAATTAATTCTCAAAAGTAATGGAGATCTGTTTGAAATTGCATTTTCACATTTTGAAGCATTGCTAATACAAGACATTTACATTTAGAGACCATATTATTGTATTGGGGTTTATTCATTGTTTTCCCTAAATTCTCTTTATTTGGTCTTACATTTATCTTTATAAACCCTGTTTTAACAACAGAAATAAATCTTAAAATTTTCCTTGAATTGTTTTCTTGACTTTCTTTATTTAGTCTTCTAAAGTCTTACATTTCTTTATAAAATCTACACAAACCCAGTTTTAACAATATAAATATTTTCCCTTAATGCTACCTTCTGTTGTTACAGTGAAGTCTCCGATCCCCATTACTCCTGGTGGAGAGGCGGAGCTTATAATGATTGACTGTCCAATATTTGAATTTCCAAAGCACCCTTGTAGCTCAACCGACCAGGAAAATAAAATGCCCTTAGTGAATAGAGGCAGGAGAAAAGGTAAAATCCTTTGCACTTGTTTTTTTTTTATTATTATTATAGTTATTTGTTTCTGTTGTTTTTGGCTCTCTTCTATCAATCTCTTGTTTATCATCACATGTATGTGCATCTATCTATAAATATTCACTCACCAACATCACATTTCTTGGGGTCACTTCACTTTTTCCAGAAGTGGTAGAAGGAAAATGACTGTCACACACATGAACTTGTGTTTCTGCAGGTGGGCTGGTTGTTCGCTCCTTTCTGGGCTTGGGTTTGAGTGATGTGACAAATCTCTCCCCTACAGCCTATCAGAAACCCATGTCGGCTCAAAACACCCCTCAAAGCTCCAGTCGTAAGCGCCGCTGTACGAGTACTGTCAACTACAAGGAGCCCACAATCAACTCGTAAGTTCTTTGAAAATTAAATTTGGTCTAAGTGCCTGATATTATTCTTTCTAGTATAGTATTTTTTTTACTTATGGCATGATCTTTTTGTCATCTCCTAACACGCTTTTTTTTTTAGGAAACTTCGACGTGGCGATAAATTTACAGACACCCGTTTCCTGCGTTCCCCCATCTTCAAACAAAAACACACTTCCCGTCGGAGTTCACTTAAAAAGATGGAATTATATAATGAGTCTTTTGTGGGTTGTCGCTGAATAACTGATGTGATTTAATAGGCCTGATTCAATGTAACATGATTCAACTTCATTGAATTAGTCTGTCTAAACCTTTGCATAATTTTCCTTTAGATTTTTAACCGTTAGATTATGTATTTTTTTTTTTAAATCTCACAACTTTACTTGTGAATATTAATAAAGTCTATTCTTTTTTTTGTTTATTTGTTTCCATTTACAATTAGACAATTACACAAAATAAACTGAAAACCATTATTAGATTTACAGCTGGAAGCATTTCAACAGATTGGTTTCAGAGGATTTAGATTTCTCTAAATTGTGTGTCACGGCCATTTAGTAAGTTTACAATAGAGTTCCAAGACTCTCAAGTCATGAAGTTATATATAGTATGATCATTTTAAATTGGCCATATAAAATATCAACTCCTAAACAGCTGAGTGTAGGCATGTCTGTAAGCTGTGTGGTACCAATAAAGTAAAACAGCTGAAATTGTTTCTCACGCGTTTAAATGCTTTACATGAAGCTTAAGCTACAATTGTGATGAAAAGATTATAGAATCGGGACCAAATTAATAAAACGTTTGTATATAGCTGACATCAACATAGAAATTATAAGGCTGGTCTAATGAAATAAGTGCTTCATTGTTTTGGCAATGCTTTTCAGTAAAGTAGAATTGGTTTAACATTAAGAAATCTTTATGAATTGTGATCTAATAATAAACAGTTGTACAGCATTTATGGAAAATTAACCAATTAGATTAGAATGCTGTAAAATATTGCTAGTACATGAAGCAACCATAAGATGAAACCATTCAGGTTTGATTTAACTACAGTACATTGTCAACAGTGGGTGCTACTTCTAAATCTTATTCATATTACTCAATGCACTGTGAACCAACATGTCAACAATGTATTCATGTTGCATATAGATCTTCAAATCTATGCCATGTATTTTTCCATTTCTCTTCACAAGATGAACAACAGTGTAAACTCCTTAAATATATACAAGCGTACACAAATTTCAAAAGAAACATTTTTTCCACCAGCACAAAACCACCCATAAGTCAAAGGAAACAAAACATGTTCGAGTTTACAAGTCAAACACGTTTATTTAAGACAGTTTATGCTTTCTTTTGTGTTGCAGCAGCTTTCTGGAGCTTCTTCATCTCGTGCTTGATGATCTTGTTCCTCTGCAGAGAGAAAAAAAACAGGTAGCTTATAATTATATCTTCTGACAATGCAGCATCATATACAACAAGATCTTTTTTTGTACTAAAGTCCAACAAAACATACCATTTTCTTGGCCTTCATCACCTTGAAGCGATCAAAGTCAGACATTGTGGCCCTCTGTTAAAATAAAATAAGCATGGTAAGAAAAGAGATAAAGCAGATCATTATGTAGCAAATGTCCCAAGAATCAACTTCAATTTCTAGGTCTGGCTAAAGATGCTATCCCGTCAACAATCATCATTCAAATGACAACTGTGCATAAGTTGCAAGAGATCCGAACTGGCTTTGCATGTTGCTGTATACCTTCTTTCTGGCCTCAATTTTCTTGGCCCAGCTGCTTTCGTCCCACTTCTTGTTGATCTCTGCCTTTTCCCAGGCGCGCCTCACGTACTTCTGACGGGCACTGAAGCAAAACAAAACAGAAAAGGTAAAGAGTGAAACCAACAGAAATGAACTAGTGCTCAGGGCAAAAATGCCACCAAATGTGACAAATGCCTCATTTAAATACATTTATAAAATGTATTCAACATTTGATAGTTTATGGCATTCCAACACTTTTCACAAGAATGTGATGACGCGTTTCAAAGGTCATCAGCTTTGTAAATCATCAGAAGTGTTTTAGAATTACACTTAAAACTATACTCTGTCACCTTTGCATCAAACTACAAAAAAAACTAGCTAATGCGAGGGTGTTTCTAATGCGGAGTCTATGGGAGGGGGACAATAGATTTTAATACTAAACGGCACCTCATACGTTTAAAAGGAAACACCAAATACAGACCTTTCAAAGTAAGTTTTAAAATAACTTGTGACGTTGGTGTAAAATGTTGCAAACATAATTTAGATAAAACAAGAAATCTTTTTGACATTTGAACGCAGAGTAAAATTGAGATACACAAGAACCACTAATGATCAATTACTACTACAATGAGACCAGCAAAATACATGGAAAATCCCAAAAAATATGAAAAACACACTCCAGACACAAACTCACCTGTGAGGTACTTTGATGACGTAGTCAGTGAGCTGCATGCACTTGAATGGCATTCCTTGTCTCTTCACTCCAGTGCATGGGCCATCTACCAGTGCCTGAGGAGAATTACAAAACAACCGTTATCATCACTACAAATCTGCCATGTGTTATTTAACCATGCCATATATTGTAATTAAGCGTTTTCGTGTGAAAAAACTGTGCTGCATATAAAAACAGTATAGGAGTATTCAAAACTTACCCTGTTTTGGTCAATGACATCTACTATTGCCACCAGTTTGCCCTCGTGAGGACCAAACGCAATAAAGGCAACGCGGCCGATCTCGACAAAGCGCTTAAATACCTGGAAATGAACATACAGGACACAGCAGATTAGTAATGATGCATTTTCAATTCAAAGTTATTCCAGTGGGAAAATGGCAGTGATAAAGACTGGCATTGCTTTGTGCGTATACAATTATTTGTTTTCCAGGAATTTATGTGTGGTCTCATCTAATTATAGGATACGAGTACACGTATCTAACTATATTTCGGGCAGTTTCTCTCTTTCCAGAAGTCTCTAACGTTAGCCTTATGTCCACAGCACAACTGACTCGCTGAGTGATCACGCATGCCTCCATAAGAATTAACTGAACTCAGCACGGCGTTTCCGTTATAAAACACATTGATTGCAGTCTTCGTTACTTTAACATCACTTGGTGGTAATAAAATGTGAAACACGACTTTACAGTCGGCTGATATATGTGTAGACTCCGGTAACTCCGGTCTAACCCACTCCACCACGTTGTTTCGAGACATGTCTGAAGGTTATTTTCTAGCGCTTTAAGCTTCACTTATACTGCAATAATACTATATGTGGGGTCATTGTGTTATTAAAATACGTTTCCGACGCATTCGTGGCCTGTAATGTTTCATAAAACACCATATTTATTTGATTTTATACTCCGCGTAAGTGAGTTCACTCACCATGATGGCAGACCGTGGTAGAAAAAGGACTAAAGGACTTCCGCTCTGCAATGAAGAGCCTTCCGGTTGAGTACTGCGCATGCGCGGCGTCTACAAACGGGTAAAATGAAAGAGGATTGTGATGTAAAAACCATTGCGACTATTTATTTTCATTTTTGAACAGTTTATCATATAAAATTCCAAGAATGTACTGTGCAGTCTTTTTATTATTATTATTTAATAAAATAAATAATAATTACAGGAAAGTTTAAGCATAAGTAGGCTAAAGACTACACATAAAAAAGGACAGTGTTCGTATATCAAGGACCGTATGATGTCATAATTATGAAATACCCAAATCGTTTAAGCAGTTTTATACGAACTTTTCAAAATAATTAACATATCCGAATTGCATTGTTAATAATATGGTTAGGAACAAATCACAGAGTAAACATATATTATTTTAGAAAATCTAGAGCAGGGGTGTCAAACTCAGTTCCTGGAGGGCCGGACTTGTAAATGTAAATGATGCATTATATTAAGAAAAATCTATTTGTGTGTGTGTTGCGTGCGTGTGTGTGTGTGTGTGTGTGTTCTGTGCTGGACTGGTCATAGCAAGAAGTGATAGATAGAAAAGCGTCCAATGGATGCAGTTTACTGTATGAACGCTGGGTGGCAGTAACGAACACCCGTCAGAGTCTCACAGTTACACGTAAATACATACACTTTTTACATTAGACGTGGCAGATTTGTGCTGAAAGATAGTTGTCCCAGAGTGTTGTACATGAGGCTCGTTGGTCTAGGGGTATGATTCTCGCTTAGGGTGCGAGAGGTCCCGGGTTCAAATCCCGGACGAGCCCTTTCTTTTTCACTGACACAACAACGGCAATTTAATTATAATTGATATAAATTACGTATTTAATTTAATAAATAATAAAATATTATGTTCTTAATAAAACTTTACTTAATGAATGATTTGTTTCATCTTTGTTACTTTAAAACAATATATATATATATATATTAGTATAATTCATTTATCATAAACCATATCCTTGCTGACTAAGTATTCATTTCTTTTAAAATAAAATTCTACAAAAGACTTCTCTTTTGAATAAACACTGTTCTTTTTACTTCTTTTACATTTACTTATCAAATAATCCTAACAAATGTATATCATAGTTTCCAAAACTGTTTCAATAATGATAATACATCAGCATATTAAAGGATTTCTGAAGGATCATGTGACAATGAAGACTGTAATGGCTGATGAAAATTCAGCTTTGCCATCACTAAAATAAATTATATTTTAAAGATTATAAAAAACGGAAACCATTATTTTAAATTGTAATAATATTTCACAATATGACTATTTTTAATGCCGTTTTGATCAAATAAATGCAGCCTTGATAAACATAAGTGACTTATTTAAAAAGCATAAAAGAAAATACTGATCCCAAACTTTTGAACAGTATAGTGTGTATAATAGTGTGTATAGTGTGGAGATCCAAAGGTACTGTATAACACTTGGTTGTATAGAGATGTGTGACCTCTGTCGGCTATAAATGAAAATGAATATCCGCTCTAACCAAGAGTGGGTGAAAGGCGTATGTTTGGCCCTCAGGGATCTTCTTTGACCACTTCCCTATTTGCACTGCTTGTGTTTCAGTCCTCTTTCTCTCAAAAATAATATGACCGTGATTGACAATACATGAGGAACTATGAGAACAGATCAAGAGGAATTTGTACTTATAAGGAGGTAAGCTGTGGACATACATCTCTTTATGTGTGTGTTAATGAAATAAAGAGATAAATGTTAGTTCATGCGAGTATACATTTTTTCATTTACACATCGGAAAATTATATTCTGTATTACTTGCTTTTGGTTGGTATAATGTTAAATACATACATATATGTACATACAACTCTTTAATAACAATAGATAGAAAATATAGAAAATGTTAAATTAATATAAGGATCATGTAATCATATTGTGAAATACACCAGGGGCCTGTTCTAAATATTATACAAAAAAAATTCTTACACAAGAGCCAGAAGAATGATGAGAAAACAGATGGAAATAACAGACAATTCTACAGACATTATTAAATCTTAATGTGTGCATTTTGTGTCTGTTCGCTGTATGTCACAGGTCATGGTGGATCTCCAGTTGGCTGCCGTCCTGGTGTCCCACCTCGCTCTCCCATCTTGTGCAAGCAGAAAACAAAATCCTGAAACGTAAGTGTATTGTAAGGGTAACTCCTAAAAGGTTTCTGATCCCCATACAAACCATTCAACATCTCTATTGTATTTTCAGCCATCAAGGTGAAGTTTACTCAAGGATATGTTCCCATATCTAATGGCAACTACATATGGACTCTTGGCTTTAATGAAAGAGAAAGCTCACCTGACCTCTCAGCCTCTGGGGTCCGATGCCATCAGGTCCCACTGGTGCTGCTACATGGTTTTGGGGGTGGAGTGGGTCTGTGGGTGAAAAACCTACCTGCCCTTGCATTGGAAGGACGACCCGTGTTTGCACTGGACATGTTGGGTTTTGGACGCAGCAGTCGACCGAATTTCGGCAGGGATGCCAAGGATGCAGAGGAGCAGTTTGTACAAGCCCTGGAGGACTGGAGAAAAGCAGAAGGGTTGGAATATATGATTCTTCTGGGCCATGATCTTGGAGGATATGTGTCTAATGCATATGCCCTGAAATATCCACACAGGTGTGTTAGGAAATTAAATAACATTTTAGCAATCCTGAATCATTCAAGGATACTTTTAATGTCTGCTATAATTTTGTTTTTAATGATTTTGTCACAGATTGAAGCACTTGGTGTTGGTGGAGCCATGGGGATTTGCAGCAAGACCAAATGTTCAGGAGCGTTTTGTTCCCATCTGGATTAAAGTATTCGGGGCAGCAATGAATCCGTTTAACCCTCTTGGTCTGCTTCGGCTGGCAGGCCCACTGGGTATGAAACAGTGTTATTATTAACTGAAAATAAAACTTGTAAAAAGCACTTTCAGTAAATAAAGAGCTGAAATAAAGTTAAATATAAATATGACACAGAAGGAATGGAATATAACACCAATATAAGAAAAAAACTGAAATTAAATAGTTTTCAATGGACGTACAGAAATATAGGGAAAAAATTTAATTAGATTATAAATGATAAATAGATGTTATTTACAAGTGTACACCTTTTGGATTCTATGTATAAATGTCACTATAATGTGTTTATGCTTCAGTTACTATGTGTCAGCAATTATTGACAGTGAATCTGGATGAGAAATTGAATAGCTATAAGTGTAACCTTTCATTAGAGCCCAAAATGATGACTACCTGTGTCGTTGGATACAAAGGGTCATTTGGAGTCTCCAAGTGTCTTTTTTGGAAGCGCCTAGACATGAACTTAGATAAACGTGTGTAAAACACTTATTTTCTAAGGTATTGTTTATCAATTGTGAAATTTTGTCTTGATAAGGCTTCATTCTGTGATCCCTTTGTATTTTCCAGCTCATAGCTCCCAGCTATAGTCATCTGCAGGCTTATATTTACAAACCACAGTGTCACCTTTCAAAAGAGACCAAAACCATGCATATAATCCACATGGTCCATGCAATTTGTTTTCGGCATGCCGTTTTTAGGCGTTTTAGGCTAATTTTACAGGAATCGAAAAGTGTAAATGAGAAATATGCAATTGTGGCGAGTTAGAGAAGGTCACGGGCTCAGTGCTCGTGGACACTAAAGGCCCAAATACTAAAATTAAATAGAGCTTTTTAATAACCGACTACGCCACTCTGATATCACACAGAGAATAATTATGCTTTATAAGGCAAGCAAGTTATTTACACTAATGAGAACAGAGACGTGAATATCATACACAATAATTCTTTATTAACAATAAAATCTCATTTAAAAATGAACATGGGCGTGCCAGACAGGACATGCCACATCAACTGATCAATTATGTGATCAGGGAAGGGAACATGGTAGTTTAACAAACGCTCAAAATAACATACAAACACACCACATTCAAAAGCTTTGGCTGAGGGCTCAAGAAAAGGGAATACCTCTACGCCCACACTCTGGAGTAACTCACACCACTGCACACAACAGTGGCGGCTGCTGGTCTTTCAAAGAGGGGAAGCTCATTTTTGGCCAACATCATAAAAAAATTACCATTTATTTATACCTAAATTCTGCCCAACATTCCTTTTCAAGAATATTTTCTAGCCTACTGTATGTATGAATGAATGAACAAACGATCTAAAAAAAGATATTAAACTCGAAATATGGGAATTAGGTTGAACTGAAACAAGGAATCTGGGTGAAATGTATGATGAAAATTGGCTAGCAATTTCACCAAGCAAATACCAAGAAATAGGTTGCAGCAGTTTGTCTTTCGACTACACTTCCGCGATGGGACTGAGCTCGAATAGCTTCAGTGTCAGTGACTTTTATAGTACAAAATCGCTGTCAATCAAAAGGAGATGCAGTCTTTCGACAGGCCCTCCAATCATCACGCAGACGCTCGGAGTCCGGGCCAGCCCACTCCTCCATTCATCCCAGAGACGCTGAGCGTCCGTGGGCGGGACATAATCGCAGCATTATCCAATGACCGTCTTGTTTCTAAGCACTGAAAAAAACAGTTTAAAGCAGCCCCATTGAAGTCAATGGACGCTGGGCTTCAACAGAGTAATGCACTGTACGCTACGGGAATGAATGAGAAGGAAATCGAGTCAGCCGACCTAAGTAGCTGATTCTGAACGAAATTGTTTTCGTTCGAGATGAACGTGTTTAACGCATTTTTAGTCAATAAAATGTTAACATAATAGTACATCAGCCGCGATTTCTTTAAGACTGCAAGGGAAGCTCAGCTTCCCCTATAATTGTCAAAAAATGAATGGTCAAATATATGTACTATTATGTTAACATTTTATTGACTAAAAATGCGTTAAACACGTTCATCTCGAACGAAAACAATTTCGTTCAGAATCAGCTACTTAGGTCGGCTGACTCGATTTCCTTCTCATTCATTCCCGTAGCGTACAGTGCATTACTCTGTTGAAGCCCAGCGTCCATTGACTTCAATGGGGCTGCTTTAAACTGTTTTTTTCAGTGCTTAGAAACAAGACGGTCATTGGATAATGCTGCGATTATGTCCCGCCCACGGACGCTCAGCGTCTCTGGGATGAATGGAGGAGTGGGCTGGCCCGGACTCCGAGCGTCTGCGTGATGATTGGAGGGTCTGTCGAAAGACTGCATCTCCTTTTGATTGACAGCGATTTTGTACTATAAAAGTCACTGACACTGAAGCTATTCGAGCTCAGTCCCATCGCGGAAGTGTAGTCGAAAGACAAACTGCTGCAACCTATTTCTTGGTATTTGCTTGGTGAAATTGCTAGCCAATTTTCATCATACATTTCACCCAGATTCCTTCTTTCAGTTCAACCTAATTCCCATATTTCGAGTTTAATATCTTTTTTTAGATCGTTTGTTCATTCATTCATACATACAGTAGGCTAGAAAATTCTCTTGAAAAGGAATGTTGGGCAGAATTTTGGTATAAATAAATGGTACATTTTTATGATGTTGGCCAAAAATGAGCTTCCCCTCTTTGAAAGACCAGCAGCCGCCACTGCATATGTACTAAGTACATATATTTGACCATTCATTTTTTGACAATTATAGGGGAAGCTGAGCTTCCCTTGCAGTCTTAAAGAAATCGCGCCTGGCACACAAAATCCGTGCGTCTCACTGCACCCTGTGTTCAACCATCACCTGTACGCAAAAACAACAGGGAGGATTCCTGGCTGGAGCCCCCAGCGTCTAGCAAAGGAAACTCACACGCACTCACACAAACACACTTCCACAATAAAGAAAATAATTGCAAAATAAATCCAATTAATATAAACACAAGAAAATATTGATAATAAACCAAAACACTCGCCTGGGAACAATAACTCCCACTAGTAAATAATTTCAAAACAAAGAAACAAAAAAAGGACAAATAACATCATTCCATTTATAAAGCACAAACCATAACTATTAATCAGGGTGAACAGGCAAGGTAAAAATAAACTGTAGGACAACGGCGATTCCTCGCGTTAAAGAGGCCTTCTGAATAGAGAGCAAAAGATTTGCACGAAGGATCTCAAACACTTTAAAAGGAGAAACACAATGGTTAATACCCACGAAATGCCCAATGTCTCGACCCAATCAGGAAAAACTTACCCGACGATGGAATCAGTCAATCGCTCGGAACGAACCACTTTTAGATGGTTTGGTTTACTTTAATCCCACAGCGCCGCATAAATGAGTTCACACATGCCTGCAATAAGCTAAACATCGTGCCCACTCGTCAGACCAATACCCAACCACAATTGTCACCAGCCACTGCATTACAAGCTTACCGGAGGCAATCGTCATTGCAGAGACACGCAACCGCTGACACAACGCCACACTCAAATCGCCCGCACGTGGGAAACGAAAGGGAACCCCCGAGTCAACAGGAAGCAACGCGTCCTAACAGGCTGAAAGAGGCTATTTATGGCCGATCGGAAATGACGTGTCCCATCATTTAAAGGGAAATTGGCGGCGGGAAACTCTAACTTAATAATTTGTATAAGCAAGCAAGTAAGCAACCTGGTGAGGAGAGCATCCGGTCACACAATGAATCGCGAGATATAAATTCACATGAGAAATAAGGATGCAGTTAGGAAAAACAAGTCGCATTGCAACTGTGATATTGCTTCGCATAAGGTCACGAGAAATAAATTAAACCATTTTATTTTTTATGCTGATTTGGAAATCTTCCATATTAGCCTATGGTGACTGATCTATCTTTTTTCTCTTTCAGGGCCTTTGTTGCTACAGCTTTTGCGATCAGATTTTAAGCAGAAATATGCTTCTGTGTTTGAAGATGACACGGTGTCTGATTACATATACCATGCAAACGCACAAACGGCCAGGTAAACCGTGAACCCCGGTGGAATAACAACTTTCTGACATAACGGCAGAAATTAAAACATTTTAGTCTAATAATTTGTCTTGTGACTGGGCAGCGGTGAGACGGCGTATAAAAACATGACAATCCCATACGCCTGGCCTCAGCACCCCATGATGGATCGTGTGGAGATGATCAGTCCCTGTCTTCCCATGACCTTCATCTACGGAGCACGTTCCAGCATCGATGGCCAATCAGGAAAAGCCATTCAAGAAATGAGACCCAACTCACACACAGAAATCATAGTAAGTTTGATTTCAGTGATCACGTTGTTTTCATCTTTAAAACTCCCCACGGTCACATTTTTCGTCCTAATTCCTTCAAGGTCATTCAGGGTGCAGGTCACTACGTATTCGCGGACCAGTCGGAGGATTTCAACCAGGCTGTGCTCAAGATATGTAATAATGTCAAGCACATAATCAATGGGAATGATGAATGAGAAAAAGAAAAATACACAAAAAATAACATGGTTGCGAGAGTATAGCCCAAGTTATGTAAAGTAATGGTGTGTAAGGTGTGAAATCAGAGACAGAGGAAGAGGAGAAAATGTAAAACTTTCTCGATCATTTATAGCTTTCTGAAAGCATGCTTTATAAAAGTGGGGGAACTATGACGTCACGTTGTAGGTGGATCGGCTGTTAGCATCGCACTGGTTCCCTTTCAAGCTGTCACGAGACATCACGGAGATTACTCCGTTATGGGAACTCCTTCCCTCCAACCTTTCCTGAAGACCTATTGGCTCACGCCAGTCAATGACTGGCCAATTGTCGCGAAGCATGCAAATATGACGAGCTCGAGAGGCAGTATAAATGCAGCGCCCGCGACAATACGTCAGAATCTTTTTCTTCACCTTGCTGAACCTAGGTTATGGCTTAAAATGGTACAACTCACGGTTAAGGTTCGCTCATTCGAGGGCAGGCCTCATGGCTGCTCCTCTGCAGCGTTCAGGTGAGTATGACATTTCTTAAGGTAGTCCGTCTGCCCTCTGATCAGCGGTGGACCTTCGGGACTCAGGTGATGAGCTCATGCAGACTGAATGTCCGCATTCCTCTCACCGTCGAACCTGCAGGACAGGACATCAGCCCGGCTTCTCACGCCCCCCTTCCATGGCGGTGCGGAGAGCCGAGGGCAGATGCGGGAGCAAAGGGATCTCACGTCGCCGCAGATGCTGCACGGAAGAACCCACTGTGTAAGCATGCAGCCCCCGCCTCAGAGCGGCGTTCTGCTGTTTGCAAAGCACAATCGCTCCTCTCTCATTCACATGATAATAGCCCCTCATTAGCGGCTACCGTGTGTTCGGAACAACCTCTCATTACACGATAATAGCCCCTCATTAGCGGCTACCGTGTGATCGGGACAACCTCTCATTCACGTGATAATAGCCCCTCATTAGCGGCTACCGTGTGTTCGGAACAACCTCTCATTACATGATAATAGCCCCTCATTAGCGGCTACCGTGTGATTGGGACAACCTCTCATTCACATGATAATAGCCCCTTATTAGCGGCTACAGTGGGTAGAGGACATTTATAATTCACATGGTAACAGCCCCTTGTCAGCGGCTACAGTGTGTAGTGAACTTTTTATAATTCACATGATAGCATCGGCGGCGCCTTGTGTGTAGAGGACATGTTTTTCTAATTCACAAAGCGCGCGAAGGCGATGGGATCTGATGCTCCTGCGCGGAAAGCGCGCGAAGGTGAGGAGTCACATGACACCCCTGCGCGAAAAAGCGCGCGAAGGTGAGGAGTCACATGACACCCCTGCGCCGAAAAGCGCGCGAAGGCGAGGAGTCACCTGAGGCCCTGAAGGGCGCATCCTATCAGCCTCCCGGATTTCGCCGGACTATTACGCCAGTTGTTTACGCCCCTTCACGTGGTGTTCAACTAGGTCGTATAGCAGTCAGCCTGTAGTTATTACAGCCGCTATATTGTAGAGGATCGCGCGAAGGCGAGGAGTCACCTGATGCCCTGAAGGGCGCATCCTATCAGCCTCCCAGATTTCGCCGGACTATTACACCAGTTGTTTACGCCCCTTCACGTGGTGTTCAACTAGGTCGTATAGCAGTCAGCCTGTAGTTATTACAGCCGCTTAGAGGATCGCGCGAAGGCGAGGAGTCACCTGATGCCCTGAAGGGCGCATCCTATCAGCCTCCCAGATTTCGCCGGACTATTACGCCAGTTGTTTACGCCCCTTCACGTGGTGTTCAACTAGGTCGTATAGCAGTCAGCCTGTGGTTATTACAGCCGCTATATTGTGGAAGACTGCGCGAAGGCGAGGAGTCACCTGATGCCCTGAAGGGCGCATCCTATCAGCCTCCCAGATTTCGCCGGACTATTACGCCAGTTGTTTACGCCCCTTCACGTGGTGTTCAACTAGGTCGTATAGCAGTCAGCCTGTGGTTATTACAGCCGCTATTGTGGAAGACTGCGCGAAGGCGAGGAGTCACCTGATGCCTTGAAAGGGCGCATCCTATCAGCCTTCCAGATTTCGCCGGACTATTACGCCAGTTGTTTACGCCCCTTCACGTGGTGTTCAATTAGGTCGTATAGCATAGTCAGCCTGTAGTTATTACAGCCGCTATGTTGTAGAAGACCCCGGGATCGAGGTCTTCTCTGACAAGTTAAGAGACCCGGGAAGAGGCACCACGACCAGTGCAGGAGCCCTCAAGCTGTCTCAAAATTGTAAAATGTGTGGGACGAAGTGTGTTCATTAAAGCATACGTTTGCACGAGGAGCTTCCTCCTCGCTCAGTCACCACCGCCGCTCGCCCCTCCCCTTAGCGACCGGACCCACTGCCCACACGGGTTATAGCTGCCAGCCGCTGTAGCCGCTGTGTCAGTTCATGAGCGCGTGAGAATCTCACGCTGGCTGCTCTGCATAAGAGCGAGGGTACACCCTTCAATTCAGACACAGACCACCCCGTTTCAATGGCGTGGCGTAGTCTCTAACACTGACTCGAAATGCCCTTATCCTAACAAGAGCTATACAATTGCTCGGGGAAGGAGCAATAGAGCAATTTTCAGCGAACAGGCGGGACGGCTGTTTTTGTCCAGCCGCTGTTTGGGGTGCCTAGAGAGAGGGTAGACTCTGCCCGATTCTAGATCTCGGACCCATCAACAGAGCGCTTGGAAAGCGTCCGTTCAGGATGCTAACGCTAAGCAGATCCTGGCGCGAATTCGCCCCGGGGACTGGTTTGCGTCCGTGGATTTAAAGGACGCGTACTTTTACATTCGGATAGCACCGCATACTCAGACGGTTTTTCTGAATAGCTGTCAACTGTCAGGGAGAAGCACAGCGTTCCAATACTCTGTTCCCCCGTCCGGGCTGCTCCGGCCCCACGCACTTTCAAAGTGCATCAATGCAGCACTTCCCACTCAGATCGAGCGGAAGGCGCATCCTCAACTATCTGGACGATTGGCTGATTTTAGCTCGGTCCCTGGATACGCTTATCAGCCACATAGACTCTCTGTTTATTCACTTGGAGTCCCTAAGCTATGAGAACCCGCCTCTCGCGAGATCGCGTGGGGGATGAGACCCTGCCTCTCGTGAGATCGCGTGGGATGAGAGCCTGCCTCTCGTGAGATCGCGTGGAGATTATCCAGCCTCTCGCGAGATCGAGCCGCGGCCAATTGTCTTCCCTGCGCTTTTCAGGCAGGGCAGCTCTGTTCAGTTGAGGGTATTACAGCGGCTGGGGAGTAGTGTGCGAGGGAATGCCAGCTTCGGGACTGTAGCTGGAACCTCAGAGCCAGTGGCACTTAAATCGCCTGGAGCTGGAAGCAGTCTTCTTAGCTCTAAAGGATTTTCAGCCACAGCTGGACCAGCAAAATGTACTGATTCGCACCGACAGCACGTCTGTGGTTTCATACATAAATCTTTAAGGGAGAGCGGAGGTGGATCTGTTCGCCAGAGCGAGAACACGCATTGCCTGTTGTTCTTCACTCCCGGCTGACATCACGCTGACCAGCAGCTAGCCCGTATGCATTTCCTCCGATCAAGGAATGTTACCGCTGGTGTTATGAGAGATCAGGGTGGAGCGAGCATCAGGGATACTCATCGCCCTGAATCCAGCCTGGGTTCCCAGACTTGACGGAAGTGCTGGAGGCACCGCCTTGCCGTTCCCCGGCAGGAAATATATGCTATTCCAGGTCGAACCTGAAACTATAGAGCCATCATGTGTGATCGCTTCAGGGGTATCAGAGAGGGGCGCCTTACAGTCTCGCACGCTCATGGGAGCGCGAAAACCCTGTACAAAACGTTTGTATGCTTCAAATGGGAGTGTTTGTGAAGGAGTCCGGCTCATATCGACCTGACTACTTGCACCGTATGTTCTGAGTTTCCCGCTGCACAGACTGGATAGTGGATCGTTACCATCGACACTGAAGTCTATGTCGCGGCCATTGCCGTGCCCGTTCCCCGCAGAGCGGGCAATCGTTCGGTAAAAAGACTACATCCCCCATGTCCACTTTCGTTTCCGCTCTGGGACCAGGAAGTGGGGTAAGAGCTCTCTCATTGCAGCCATTGGGCTTTTAACATCCGTAGGTTGAAGGAACTATTCCTTAAAACTACAGTCCTTCTAGCCTTTGCTTCGGCTAAGCGCATAGAGCATTACACGCTTTTCTGTGGACAGCGACTGCATTCGATTCGGTCTCGGGACTGCAGTGTCACTCCGTGCCTAAATCACTGTCTACCCCCCTTCGAAAGGACGGAGACGGTTCGCCGTCAGCCTTTGCTACTAAATCATCGCCCTCACAGAGTGCGGACGCCCAGACTGCAGTTTGCCCCGTCAGTGTTTTTGAGATTTTACATTGACCGTTCAAGCAGTTTTCGGCAATCGATCCAGTTTCTGGATGCTATGGTGGGTGTACGAACGGCCGAGCCGTATCGAAGCTGAGTCTGTCACAATGGATTGTGGATGCTATCAAGGAGGCATATACAACCCAAGGTTTGGAAATTCCCTCTGTGCATTGAGGGCTATCGTTCCACCTAGCGTGGTTGAGATGTATGTGTATTCAAGATATTGCTTGCCAGCCGGTGGTCTTCGCAGAATATCTTCGCCAGGTTTTACAAGCTGGACGTTCAGTCCTTAGCCTCCCAAGAGCGGTCGGTGAGTAACTAATTCATGTTGCTAAGTTACCTTTGTGGGAGGTGCTGCTTGTACAGTACATTATGAGGTGTTGTTGTCGGCCCTGAGTTCAGTGCCGCGGACATGGTCATGTTATGGTATGCTGCTCAAACACAGTTACTCTGTATAGCTCCTATAATACTGCTATGGCTGGATGTGTTCTGCCCTGCTCTCAGCGCAGCCCATGTAGTCACTTGCCAGATATGCAAATTTTGTATACCTGAGGTGTAGGCGCTCATTGGCTTATCTCCATCTATCAGCTGTGAGCCCGCCCTTCGAGCTCTGTTATTGGTGGGAATGCTTTCGCGCTGTGTATCTGGTTCAGGCTGTCCGTAGCCTCTCTCACGGCGGGATTGAATAACGTTCCCATAACGGAGTAATCTCCGTGATGTCTCGTGACAGCTTGAAAGGGAACGCTCCGGTTACTATGGTAACCTCGGTTCCCTGAAAGCGGGAACGAGACATCACGGTGATCGCCGTGATCGCTGCTAGTTCAGCCAAGCGGCGTTCAGTTCAGATTCTGACGTATTGTCGCGGGCGCTGCATTTATACTGCCTCTCGAGCTCGTCATATTTGCATGCTTCGCGACAATTGGCCAGTCATTGACTGGCGTGAGCCAATAGGTCTTCAGGAAAGGTTGGAGGGAAGGAGTTCCCATAACGGAGTAATCTCCGTGATGTCTCGTTCCCGCTTTCAGGGAACCGAGGTTACCATAGTAACCGGAGCGTTACCCTGACAAAAAAACTATTCACTGGTTACCCCGACAAAAAAAAACAATCAGATTTTTCCACAGGCTTTTGGATTATCGAAAAAAATCATCTCTGTGTTCAATCATAGTTCATGAAATCTACGCGTTTTGTCCATCAAGAGAATCTTCACAAAATAATATCACTTTGATTAATTTTGAAGCCTAAATACAAGTGCCAGAACTGAAAAGCTAAACATAGGCTATAAACGAACTAACGTACTGCACCACGGTTACTCACCTTTAACGTCACCACCACCGCTCTGCTGACAGCTTTTTCAAACTTGTTTTTAACATTCAGTTAAAAGGATGTACACTGTATATGAATTTTAATTCACGCTACATGAACCTTTTCATAAACTGTAATAAATACAAAACTAGAGTCAAACTAAAACTTAATTGAGACATTAATAAATACCTTACAATTTTTGGTTCTCAGAATGTTATTTTTTATGGTTTGTTTTTGGTTAGCCAGGAAAATGTTCTTAAATGAAACCCAATGCGGGAGTGAGTCCCGTAACATATTTGAACGTGCATCAGTGTATTCGTCTATATGTGAGATGCAAGAAAATAACAGTGGGTGCTTCTCAATATCCCGCCTCGCTTCTTAGCTCCTCTGTCCTCCATCCTATGACCCGGAAACCGATCGAGCTCAGCCATCTTGAAAGACATCTCAATTCTCTAATTGCACCACGAGGAGGCGAGGAACGAGGAGTGAGTAGCCTTCCAGAGGAGCTATGAGCAAGGTAGTCTCAGCCTCAGACGTCACGCCCACGCTAGCTAAACGTCTGATGCATATGGCACACTTACCTAGAAACACTTCAAGAGTGTCAAAGTCATCGTCAGATTGGTTAGATTATACAGGATTTCCGGGAGACGTGTGTCGCGTTCTTTAACGTTCCGCCTGGAAACAAAAATGCCTTGGTGCCAAACCCCCTCACGAAAGAAGAAAGCCATCGTGTTTACAACTTTGACGACAGACGCTTATCAGGATCAACTAAATGCTGGAGTTTCAAAAGTATGTGAAATATTTAAAGTTTGCGGTATAGAATCTTTAAAATACGTCTGAGAGTTTCACATACCGGTCTGTTTTTGTGGCGACATTTCCACGCTCTGACACGTGACGCTGAACGAAACGAACTGTGATTGGTTGTTTGACATGTCGGTCAAACGGCCTGGCCTCATGGGCGGGCCTTGATCAATGAAGGCTGTCATCTATTCCAGACCTTCAGTAGAGGCTGACATTTTTTCGGGAATCCCGCGGGGATTCGTTAATTTCAAATGTAGACGCGCGGTATGCGCGCTCATAATGGAAGCGATGCGGTCGCGGTGCGACTCGCTCGTTTTTTCCAGGCGCGTCCGCGCCGCATCGGGATAAAAACATCTAAACTTTTTAGAATGCCGCAAGCGCACCGCAGGTCATGTGACGAAATGTCCTTCTTGTAACGGAGAGCGTAGCTGATGGTTGCTTAGCAACGACAAACGCCTCCGGAGCGCAACCGCCCGAGCGTTTTCCACGCGTTTTTAGGCGCGATATGTGAACGACCCCTAAAGTTGCTACTACATACATCTTTCAGATGAAAAGCCATATTTGATGTTGATGAATGATAGGTGAGCGTTTGGATGTCCTGCCCGAGTGTATTACCACGTAGACCAGCCGTTAACAATCTGTCCATCACGGACTGCGTCATTCACTTAACCAGCCACACCAACAAGCAAACAGGAGGAGAGCATAAAGAGACAGGGCAACTAGAATTGAGTTCAGAATTAAAATATACAGTTATAGTTTATTTATATAAAAGGGATATTTGTGTGTAAAGTTGGGTATCATTACTATTCCCGGTCCCGCCCACTCCCGATTAATTTTTTTCCTCTCCCGTCCCAATCACGTGATTCGTAGCGATTTCGCGGGATTCCCGTGACCCGTGGGATTCCCGAAAAAATGTCAGCCTCTGGTCTGGCTACGTGAGACTAGCATTGAACCGGCGTCGACGCCACATCATTGACACGTGTGACATTAAAGTACCGCGATAGCATTTTGAGAGCAGCCGGCTCACTCAGCTGGCACAGCTTATTACAGGGGTGCAAACTCGTCAGGGGTGAAAAAGGTGACAAACTCTTCCATTCTCTCACTCTAAAAAAACATTTGAAGTGGGTGATTGGTAAAGTTTGGTTACCTAAACTAGGTAAATGCCAACGTACATAAAGGCAAGATAATTCACAGCACATTTCACACACAATGGCAAGTCAAACAGCTTTATAGGGAGAAAATGTTACACACAGCAAAAGATGCTTTTCTTAATTTTATTTTCTTGTTTCCAGTCCAAATATCGAATAATTCTTAAATCATATTTTTTATTTTCAGAAAAACATACATCAAAATTAAAAAATATTGTTTTCGGTTTGAAATAAGATTATTTTGCTTACCCCATTGGCAGATTATTTTGCTTGTTTTAAGGAAAAACTCACTTAATTTTGACTTTTTGTTTCCGAAAACAAGACAATTATTTTACTTGTCTAGAAAATGCTTCTTGATTTAAGATATTTGGCCTAGAAACACGACAATCAACAAAGATTGTTGTTAAGATGTTACATGAACTTGGGCAGGGCAAATAAACCACTGTAATTCTTAATTTCAGCAATTTTTTTTTACGCAGCTGATGGGCTATACTTGAGGTGTTTCTCCATCTTGAAACAGGCGGTTACAGGCTGACACTTAGCACTCAGCTATGGCTTAGCGGCTAGTGCTGCCTCCACTTGAACTAAGTGAAACTAATATTACTGTACATTAAACATAGCTTTACCTGTAGGTCAAACAGTTCTCAAATCGAATTCATGTCAGAGTACTAGCTTACTGATATGTGAGACAAATGCTAATGTCGAGACTGAGGAGCATTTTTGCAAAGGGTAGCAAACTAATGTAGCGATAACGTAACTTACAATCTTTATAGCTATCGCAACAGCAGCCTCACACAAAAAAAAACAGCAGCTTCACGCGGTAATCATCATTTAAACTGGAACACCATAATTTCCAGCAGATACAACAAATGCATTCTGTCTCCGACCCTAATAAAATACACCTGAACAGGCTAACCAGATCTTCATGATGATTAGAAAGTTACAGGCAGGTGAGTTTGATTGAGGTTGGAGATAAATTCTATAGGAATTAGACATAAAGGTTTTATTGCCTTATGCTGCTTTTCATGTCAGACATAAGGAAAATTATAACCTCATTTTAAATTCTTATGTTAACCTCATGCACCTCAGATTGGATCTGCCTGCACAAACACTGTTTTAGACAACTGTGACGGGCACAAAATTGGACATAGTATAGCAATGATTGTCTGTTTTGAGATTTCCACAGAGAAACCATTCAGCGTGAAAGTGTGTGTCAGAATGTCTTCTACCTACAAGCACTATTCAGCATTTGACAGGTCATCTAGCACTTCTAAGAATCCACGCAGAAAGGGTCATCAGAAATGTTTGGCAGAAGCATCAAATAACCATCTTCTTAATGTATTCAGCTTTTTTTGTAGTACTTACACTGTGTCCACTGAAGAAAACAGTGTGTTGATGATTCATCATGCTTGTCACATCTTCTGTTGTGCATTTTGAAATTGATTTTAAACAGTGTTGCATTAATAAAGTATGTATAATGCCATTTCCATAAATGTGTTTTTGATTGTCACCTTGTTATTAGTACGTATCAGTAATACTTGTTATCAGCCAAATAAAGTATGGAACATTTTGAACAAACAGGGTAAGGTTTAATGGTAGAGACTCACATGATGTAATTACTTACAATTGTGCAAATTATGTGTGCAAATCAATGGTAGACAAAAACATAACATATAAGTGTAAAAGTAAGTTTTTATAATGTAAACGAGATAATAATATATCCAACGAGGTTGGAGGCAGAAATGCCAGTGTTTTACCATTACCCTAAACTTACCCTTAAAACAATGCAAATATATTATTGGTAGCGCAATCTGATAGGTAGCATATTTTGTCGGTACACCTGTTATGTGATGAGAGGAGGGAGAGGTAACGGAGCATTCAGCCGATCACATTGGTGGGCCATTTTATGTAATTAACAGCGTGCATCAGTTGCTTTTATTGTGAAAAACCTGAAAAATCCATGACATTTTGAAACTGCAATTTCCAGGCCTGGGAAAAATATTAATGCAATTTTAATTCACAATCTCTATAATAGAGTTATGATTAATCCTGTCCAGAATGTTTTGGGGGGATTGTGTGTATTCACATAGTTTTACTCATCCCCGCATCTTTCAAGTTTATAATGAAGGCAATTCCTGCAAACATTTATTCAATATAGCAAGTAGGTTATGAGTAAATCAATTCACACAAACTAGCAGATTAAATCAGTCATTTGAAAACAGCATGAGTGATTCAGCTGCACTCTTTCACTCTCTCAAAAGCCACCTCGCATCATAGCGTTGGCACATCTCGTCTGCACTACAATGAGCTGCTGCGTGCTATCGCTGATCCAAGACTTTCGCTGGCATTTCAGGATAGTTGACAGAATTGTCACTTGCTTAATCAGGTCATTGTTGCATTGTCACAAAATTGCAGGTCTTTTTACTTACCCTTTATATTCCCCTCTTGTTTTTTGTCCTGTGCCAGATCGAATCTTTGCTATGCTGAGTTAATCTGGCTCTTGTCTTTGTCTTTGTTGACTGTTATCCTGTTACTACTGTTGTTAAGCCTAGTCTTGCTTAGTTTCATTTGCATTTATTGTATACCTTTTGATATTAGGGTTTTCTTTTGCATTTAGATCTGTGCTATCTATGTCTTTGTTTTTTGAGCTCCTGCCTTTTAGTTTAGTTTTTCTTGTTTTGTTTTTTCCCTTTTTCCCATTTGCTCCCCTTTTGCTCTGACTACTGGACTCCCATCCCTTGCTGCCCAGCTCTACCTGCTTCCATGCCCTTACAGTTCTATCGATCCGGCTACTCGGCTAATATCAATCTCGTCCACCAGCCTCAGAAGAGTTCAGTTAAGTCAGCCAGGCTACTGCCTTCATCCTCCTGGAACCACTCACCCTCTCTCTCTCACCGTCGTCATCCCCTGTGCAATGGAGTTTATTGGAGAGCTTGTCTGTCTCGTTGCTCTTGGACTGTTGCTCTCTGCCATTCACTCTGAAACCCTTTTCCTAGAGGCCTCCTGCTGAGCTGACATTCTCTTCCACGGACCTGGCTGGAATCTCTCCTGGTTACCCTCTCAGACAATGGCTAGTTCCTGAGTTCCTGTTTTGTGTTTGAAACTTAATAAATATCTGTTATCCCTGCAAATTATTCTGCTTCCTTACCACCCCTGGCAGTCCTGGCAAGTATCCAGTTTTTTTTCTTAAGTAAATGTGAACAGTTGAGAAAGAAAACGAATGTGGGCTGGTTTCCTGGCATTTTATCCTACCCGTCAGATTTTCCTACCTTGGCTTACTGCGCATGCGCAAATAAATGTTGCATCCTTTTTCTCACGCTGAACAACAATATTTAATGTATCTGCATTACTGTAAGGGGTAGGTTTAGGGTTGGGATAAGTGTAGACATTAATAAAACACAATCTAATAGATTAAAAAAAATATTTATTGTTGATTTCCAGCAGCTGAATGCCTTCTATCAACAACCGCGGATATAACACGTAATTACTGTATGTGCATTACTGTAAGGGTAGATTTAGGACCTAGAAACTGGTCCATTGCTCCAACTTACGTTGAGGGCACTTGTTACATAAACTCTTGGCGAGCCAGCCAGGAGAACAGTGGTAGTAAATATTTTCTGGATGAGTGTCTGAATTTCCCGAGAAGGGAATAAAACAAGAAAATTTGATTCCACACACCTAAGATTACGTTAATCGTAAAAAACATGGATGTTGTTGAAAGTGAGAAGGTTTACATTGCAACCTCAGTGATAGTTCATGGGTTGACAGACACTGAACTTGACAAGGACCTAGTTTAATTTTTAAACAAACATGGACGTGTTCGTTGACAGCTGAGAGTAGATAATCTACAGTCACCTTTTCATAGAGATGTTATAGTAGAATATGAAAGCTGTTCTGCCCTGGAAACTCTTGAGCCTATGTTGCCATACAGTTTTAAAAGCCCACATTAAAATCTTATGTCATAACACTTTTGTCAAGTGCCTACCAGCAGCAACCAAACAAGCAACCACCTGTTTTTCTGAGCTGCAGAAATTAGCAACGTTTAGCGGAAAGACTTCTGAGGAACTTCTGAGAGAACGGTTATCTCAAGTCACTACATCCAGTGATGAAATCACAACAGACTAGAATGAACCAAAGCTTTCATTAGAGACTGGTATTCCCACGCATGATCCTCTTAACTTGTGCAAGGGAATGAAACATGTAGAAGGGTGTCAAAGCCCAGAGATTGTGCGTTCAGTGCTCTTTGAAAAGAGAACTTCAACTTTAGATGTGGCTGATGTAAATCCACCTGAAATCCAGCGTGTGATAGTTGAACACCTAATTAAGAATGAAGGAATCTCCTACATGCATGGACCTTTCAGACTTAGAGTGTTCTCTGGGAAAATTCCACATCCGAGCACTGAAGTTGATTATGATGTCTGGAGAGGAAGTGTTGAACAGATTCTTAATCTGAAGCAGGTGTTTAACGAACTCTTAAAAACGGGATTTGGTGAGTTATCTGTATTTTCTTTTCTTTGAAAGATGTATTTTATGTTGCTATGCCTATAGTTGTGTACATTTCAAAGATCGATTGCACATTTTCTGCATCGATTGCAAATATTAATGTTTATATGAATTATCGTGAAATGCTGAATGATGTAATTCTGTTTTATGACTATTAATTTAAAGAGCAAGAAAAGTTTAAAAGACGTTGTATTGAATGTTAATGACACAATTTGTATAAATCAGGTCAGGTTTATTGCTTGAGAGAAACAAAATAAAAATAAAATGTTCTAAATTATAATTAAATATAAAACATTTCTTGTTATATTTATAGTCAGTTTTTTTAAGTATTGAATCAAAGTAGAAAAACCTAACATGTAGCTAACTTTATGAAATTGTCAAAGATAAAATGCTGTATAAAATCAACATCACATCACGTTTTTACATTCAGAAAAAACAGCACTCTCGCTAAACTATCATATATGATATCAGTCAGTTGCATATCCATCAAAAACTGAACCCTGGTGCGTTAAATGCATTATTATTTTATTGGGCTATTTTGATTGCCCCAAGTTAAGACGTTGAATCGTCAGCCCTAATGTATTGCCATGTGTCTTATATCAATGTGAATAGGTAGAAGGTATTGCTCTAAAGTACTGCTAACTTGTGTTTTGATCTATTCCAATATTAGGGCAGATGGAACGGCCTCTGAAAATAACCATATTTAGATACTACATTTAGCAATATTTGTGCATGTCACTGTGTTTTGGTGAAGCAATACCACTTTTACAGATAAGGAAAATAAACATTAGATTTATTTTATTAAACTGAGAAATGTTTGCAAAATTAAGTAATTTTGACCTCAACTGATGAAATAGAAGTGGGCGTTATTTGCCAACTTGTTCAGAAAAGGAGTCATTTGAAATAATTTATCGTATTTCACAACAAAACCTCCGTGTACAAACACTTATAGACGAGCACAGAGGAAACCACATATTCATTTACACTTTATTGTTGGAATTTCTTCCAAAAATTGTCTTGTATCTCACAGCGTCTACTGTCTCACATCAATTCACTTTCACACCAATTACTAACCAAACAATACATTAAACCCACCTTAATACAAAAAACAACAGTATAAATATATAAACACACAGCTACAGTGCATTAGAATAGTCCTTTATATTTTCCAGAGCCCAGAGGCCTACTTATTCTGATTGTTTTTTGTTTTTTTTTACTGACTGATAAACTAAATATTTTCATAATCAGTTCAAATCTAGCATGCAACTCTAAGTCGTCTGCTTGATGGCAAAAATGTATATTCCTCATACAAAACATGAGAAGAGTCAGGCATAATGTTTCCTGACAAGGTCGGCTTTTGTTTTTTTTCATATACCGATCTTGAAAACTTGGCTCAAGCACTTAGCCCACAATTTGACAACAAAAAATAAAATAACAAATGATCAGGAATCTAGCCTGCTTGCTCGAGATCTGCTTCTGTGCTCCAAATGAACATAATATCTTAAGAAAATAAATAATTTGTTTTACCTTACTACAAATGTAGTCTATATGTGCACTCCATGATAAAGCAACATCCACATAGACACCCAAATATTTATATTTATAAGACACTTGTTCCATCTGTATGTGTGTAACACAAGTACATACAAATATGCAGATGATGTGGTTTAAACACACTAAAAACGTAGGACAGACAGGTGAACATATGACACTTCTGGTCTGGATATCAAACAACTAGTTGCTAAATATGCAGGTTATGCTATTTGTTAAATGACTAAATAAGGATGAGACACAGTTAAACAATTCCTAGAAGGTCATGATGTGTGAACTTGTGATTGTTGCTCCGACGTTTTTCTGTTCTGTGCATTGCTGATTTGACAGTTAAATATAGAATACTACAAGTAAAAATGCCTTGATTCAAGATCCGGAGAAGTTCTGTAGCTATTGATTATTACCTTGTTTAGTAATGCATAATATTCATTTATGCAAATTATAGGCAAATATTAAAAATGGACATTGAAAACGCATGATCCTAATTTATGTTTGTTTATTTTCTTTAAAGCTGTCTGGCAAGGGGCATTTAACCACGTTCATACACTGAACACGGAGAGATGCTCAACATGCAGTAGATGGAAACAGAGACTCGGATTACCTGAAGGGCTCATGCACTCATCTCACACTAAAACTGAGTTTAACCCATGGTGGAGAGTCAACCTCAGAGATGTTTAGTGTCAACAAGGTTATCATCACTAACCGTGGAGACTGCTGTGAAGAGAAAATAGTTGGTGCTCAGATCTGTACAGGTTGTTTGCAAACACGTGATTTTGATGATGTGCCAAATGCAGCTGGAGGGCAGGAAGGTAAAAGGCAGGAAGGAATCAGTAGCAGAAACTCAAGATGCCTGTGCTTTGCGTTGTTTATGGATGCTCAAATCGGTCAAACAGAGAAAACACAAAGAGCTTTTATCGTGTATGAAAATTTATTTTTCATAAGGGGGTAAATATTTAATATACCGATCAAAATCCCTAAATCCTCTAATTCACATCTTCATCATCCACAAGCAATTAAACATTGATAAATCTGCTATTACCTCTTGGCTGGATAGATACAATCAGAAGATTTAGGACTCCTGTCCTGGTGTCCGTGCTCACTCAGCCAGGTCCGGACTTCTTAAGGCTCGAGGAATGTTGTTTTCAGGTTCAGATAACAGGTTATCAGAAAATAATTACTCAGAGACTCATTTTACTAAAAAGTTTATGAATCACCATAGAAATGGTTTCATTTTATTAAAAATAACAACTCATAAGCATTTAATTTTGTATATTAAATAAATTAAATGCACACAGACTGAAGTAGTTTAAGTCTTTGGTTCTTTTAATTGTGATGATTTTGGCTCACATTTAACAAAAACCCACCAATTCACTATCTCAACAAATTAGAATACTTCATAAGACCAATACAAATAATATTTTTAGTGAATTGTTGGCCTTCTGGAAAGTATGTTCATTTACTGTATATGTAGTCAATACTTGGTAGGGGCTCCTTTTGCTTTAATTACTGCATAGATTATCTATGGGGTTCAGGTCTGGTGAGTTTGCTGGCCAGTCAAGCACACCAACACCATGGTCATTTAACCAACTTTTGGTGCTTTTGGCAGTGTGGGCAGGTGCCAAATCCTGCTGGAAAATGAAATCAGCATCTTTAAAAAGCTGGTCAGCAGAAGGAAGCATGAAGTGCTCCAAAATGTCTTGGTAAACGGGTGCAGTGACATTGGTTTTCAAAAAACACAATGGACCAACACCAGCAGATGACATTGCACCCCAAATCATCACAGACTGTGGAAACTTAACACTGGACTTCAAACAACTTGGGCTATGAGCTTCTCCACCCTTCCTCCAGACTCTAGGATCTTGGTTTCCAAATGAAATACAATACTTGCTCTCATCTGAAAAGAGGACTTTGGAACACTGGGCAACAGTCCAGTTCTTCTTCTCCTTAGCCCAGGTAAGACGCCTCTGACGACAACTGTAGCCAAATTCCTTGACACGCCTGTGTGTGGTGGCTCTTGATGCCTTGACCCCAGCCTCAGTCCATTCCTTGTGAAGTTCACCCAAATTCTTGAATCGATTTAGCTTGGCAATCCTCATAAGGCTGTGGTTCTCTCGGTTGGTTGTGCATCTTTTTCTTCCACACTTTTTCCTTCCACTCAACTTTCTGTTAACATGCTTGGATACAGCACTCTGTGAACAGCCAGCTTCTTTGGCAGTGAATGTTTGTGGCTTACCCTCCTTGTGAAGAGTGTCAATGATTGTCTTCTGGATAACTGTCAGATCAGTAGGCTTCCCCATGATTGTGTAGCCTAGTGATCCAAACTGAGAGACCATTTTGAAGGCTCAGGAAACCTTTGCAGGTGTTTTGAGTTGATTAGCTGATTGGCATGTCACCATATTCTAATTTGTTGAGAACGTGAATTGGTGGGTTTTTGTTAAATGTGAGCCAAAATCATCACAATTAAAAGAACCAAAGATTTATACCACTTCAATCTGTGTGCATTTAATTTATTTAATACACGAGTTTCATCATTTGAGTTGAAATACTGAAATAAATGAACTTTTTCACAACATTCTAATTTATTGAGATGCACCTGTAGTGTCCCCATCACTACACTTGGGTGTTAGGGCCCACACAGATTACAGGGTGAGCTCCTTCACTAACACCTCTTCCAGCAGCAACCTAGTTTTCACCAGAAGTCTCCCATCCAGGTTCTGACCAGCCTCAACCCTGCTTAGCTTCAGTGGGCAACCGGTCTTGGGCTGCAGGGTGATATGGCTGCCGTAACTCATTACTAGTTACTTCTTTCAAAAGTAATATTGCTACTTTACTTGTTACTTTCTGGCAACAGTAATTAGTTACACTACTAGTTATATTACTTTTTCTTCACGCCTCACATAAGTTGTAACTGTGTATCTTCCACATACAATTATTCTAGAATATTACTAATAACATATTTCTTCCTCATCATTTGACCAAAATCCACATTGGATCGCAGTCAGAAGTTATTACAAATACTCAATAGTGATTGATGTGACATTCAAGTAGAAGTGTTGTAATCTCATTAATTGTCATGTGTAGCTTGAAGCTAATTGTTATTTCTCCGTTACCCATATACGATTATATTTCTATCAAATCTCATAAGTTTGTAAGTAGCCTAACTGTTTCATTTTCAAAAAATTACAGTAATATAATGTACCAAATGCTGATCAGTGGGATGTGGATGGCAGGTAATGCCAGAGTAAAGTAAAGCCACAACTTGCACAGCAGATGTTGTTCAGATCATCTTTTTGTCCTGACAAAATCAATATAATGCAATATTTATATCTGCTGAATGTAAGCTTTTCCATATTTCAAGCTTGCCTGCTGCACTGGGGACATCACATGCATGTGTGAGTCATGAAAATAAATATAGGAAATATTTTATTGTTGGATTTTAAATCAGCGGGGTTGAGGCATCAAAAGTAACTTAGTAACTTAGCTGTTTAATGGATGGTAACTGTAATATTATTACTGAAGTCTTTTAGTAATTAGTTACACTACTAGTTTCTGCAAAAAGTAATATTATTACAGTAACTAAGTTAGGCTACTAGTAACAATTTACTGCCCAACACTGGTGCTATGTTACTTTGCATACCGTTTCAGTCATGTTTATTCATGTTTCCCCGGCAGTTGGAAACATGTTTTAAATTTAAAACGTGAAGGTACAGAAAGAACTCTGGAAGAGGTTTGATCCTCTGCCTCCGTTATTGTTTTGCTTTCTCGCGCCGGCTTTAAATGCAGTGCCGTTAGCTAATACAGCGGCACTGCGCACGCAGAACGATGGCTGTATGAGATCAAAGCACCGCGAGGGCGACAGAGAACGCTCCGGTTACTATCGTAACCTCGGTTCCCTGAGAGCGGGAACGAGACATCACGGAGAATCTCTCCGTTATGGGGAACTCCTTCCCTCCAACCTTTCCTGAAGACCTATTGGCTCACGCCAGTCAAAGACTGGCCAATTGTCGCGAAGCATGCAAATACGAGCTCGAGGCAGTATAAATGCGGCGCCCGCGACAATTACGTCAGAATCTGATACTGAACGCCGCTTGGCTGAACGAGCAGCGATCACGGCGATCACCGTGATGTCTCGTTCCCGCTCTCAGGGAACCGAGGTTACGATAGTAAACGGAGCGTTCCCTCTCGAGCTTTCACGAGACATCACGGAGAATCTCTCCGTTATGGGAACGTTATTCAATCCCGCCGTGAGAGAGGCTACGGGCAGCCTGTACCAGTTACACCGCGAGGTAGAATTTTCACCAATAACGGCGCTCGTAGGGCGGGCTCACAGCTGATAGGTGGAGACAAGCCAATGAGCGCCTACACCTCAGGTATACTACATTTGCATATCTGGCAAGTGACTACATGGGCTGCGCTGAGAGCAGGGCAGAACACATCTAGCAATAGCAGTATTATAGGAGCTATACAGAGTTAACGGTGTTTGAGCAGCATACCATAACATGACCATGTCCGCGGCACTGAACTCAGGGCCGACAAACAAGCACCTCATAGAGGGCTGCGTAATGTACTGTACAACAGCACCTCCCACAAAAAGGTAACGTTAGCAACATGAATTAGTTACTCACCGACCGCACTTGGAAGGCTAAGGACTGAACGTCCAGCTTGTAAGACCTGGCGAAGGTATTCTGTGAAGACCCATCGGCTGCCAAGCAAATATCTTGAATGCACATACCTCTTGACCACGCTCAGGTGGAACGACAGCCGTCGCTGAACGGCCCCTAATGTGCAGAGGGCATTTCCAAACCTTGGGTTGTATATGCCTCAGTGATAGCGTCCACAATCCAATGTGACAGACTTTGTTTCGATACGGCTCGGCCCTTCGTACACCACCATAGCACCCAAAAACTGGATCAATTGCCGACAACTGCTTGAACGGTCAATGTAAA
The DNA here is from genome assembly GCA_003573665.1 of Oxygymnocypris stewartii. Lineage (NCBI taxonomy): Eukaryota > Metazoa > Chordata > Actinopteri > Cypriniformes > Cyprinidae > Oxygymnocypris > Oxygymnocypris stewartii. The sequence continues at coordinate 4,132 of QVTF01010889.1, read as the reverse complement.
ATCTCAAAGCCCTGACGGGGCAAGTTGCAGTCTGGGCGTCCGCACTCTGTGAGGGCGATGATTTAGTGAGCTGACGGCGAACCCATCTCTGTCCTTCGAAGGGGGTAGACAGTGATTTAGGCACGCATTCCAATCTCGGCCTGAGAGTGACACTGCAGTCCCCGGAACCGAATCGAATGCCGTCGCTGTCCATAGCAAAAAAACGTGTAAATGCTCTATGCGCTTAGCCGAAGCGAAGGCCAGAAGGACTGTAGTTTTTTTTAAAAGAATAGCTCCTTCAAACCTACGGATGTTAGAGGCCCAATGGTTGCAATGAGAGAGCTCTTAACCCACTTCCTGGTCCCAGGGTGGAAACGAAAGTGGGCATGGGGGATGTAGTCTTTTACCGAACGATTGCCCGCTCTGCGGGGAACGAACACGGCAATGGCCACGGACATAGACTTCAGTGTCGATGGTAACGATCCACTATCCAGTCTGTGCAGCTGTAAACTCAGAACATACGATACGGTGCAAGTAGTCGGGTCGATATGAGCCTGACTCTTTCACAAACACTCCCATTTTGAAGCATACAAACGTCTTGTAGAGAGTTTTCGCGCTCCCCTGAGCGTGCGAGACTGTAAGGCGCCCATCTCCTCTGATACCCCTGAAGCGATCATACATGATGGCTCCATAGTTCCAGGTTCGAATGCCACACCGAGCCCTCCACCTGGGATCGCATATACTTCCCGCCAGGTATCGGCAATGCAGTGCCTCCAGCAGTTCCGTCAAGTCTGGGAACCCAGGCTGGTTCGGGGCTCTGAGTATACTGATGCTCGCTCCACCTGATGCGTGATGTCAGCGGAGAGTGAAGAACGCTCCGGTTACTATCGTAACCTCGGTTCCCTGAGCTCGAAAGGGAACGGGCAGTGCGTGTTCTCGCACTTGGCGAACAGATCCACCTCCGCTCTCCCTTGATGATTTATATACGAAATCACAGACGTGTTGTCGGTGCGCATAAGTAACGTTACATGCTGCTGCTCCAGCTGTGGCTGAAAATCCTTAGAGCTAAGAAGACTGCTTCTGTCGTGGCCCAAAGAGCGAGAGATGGATTCCTTCATTTTAGTCAATGAGGCTCGTAAAGCAGAGTTCCAGATGTCAAATTAGACTTTATTAACCAGTAACAAAGCCGAGATACGGTCCTCTGCAGCCACCGCATCCGAATCTCTGTCTGTCCGCTCATCCATTTTATACCACCGACTCGAGGTGCAATTTCCACTCTCTTTGAGGATTTATATACAAAACCACAGACGTGTTGTCGGTGCAAATCAGTACATGTTGCTGTTCCAGCTGTGGATGAAAGTCCTTAGAGCTAAGAAAACTGCATCCAGCTCCAGGTGGTTTATGCGCACCGGCTCTGAGATTCCAGCTACAGTCCCGAAGCTGGCATTCCCTCGCACACTACTCCCCAGCCGTGAGTCGATGCATCCGCCGTGATCATCACGCGCGACGCTACCGAGCACAGGGGAACTCCCCGGCTGAAGAGATCTGGGTTGCGTCAGAGCTTCGATGTGGCCGCGATGCGCACAACATCCTGAAGTCCACGCCGTTCACGGGACTCGATATTCCAGCCATAGCTGCAGCGGGCACATGTGTAATAATCCCAGATGTAATACCGCTGAATTCGCCACCTTGAGTCCCGAGCAGTCTCTGAAATACCTTCAACTGAACAGAGCTGCCTTGCCTGAAAAGGCGCAGGGAAGACAATTGGCCGCGGCTCGATCTCGCGAGAGGCGGGATTTCATCTCCACGCGATCTCACGAGAGGCAGGCTCTCATCCCCACGCGATCTCGCGAGAGGCGGGCCTCTCATCCCCACGCCATCTCGCGAGAGGCGGGCTCTCATCCCCACGCCATCTCGCGAGAGGCGGGGGCGAGAATGCTCTCTGCCTGTTGAAAGCCGTAGTGGCTGATAAGCGTATCCAGGGACCGAGCTAAAATCAGCCAAATCGTCCAGCTAGTTGAGGATGCGCATTCCACTCGATCTGAGGGGGAAGTGCAGCATTGATGCACTTTGAAAGTGCGTGGGGTCAGAGCAGCCCGGACGGGCGAACAGAGTATTGGAACGCTGTGCTTTTCCTTGACAGTTGACAGCATACCTCAGAAAACCGTCTGTGACGCGGTGCTTATCTGAATGTGAAAGTACGCGTCCTTTAATCCACGGACGCAAACCAGTCCCCGGGGCGAATTCGCGCCAGGATCTGCTTAGCGTTAACATCCTGCACGGACGCTTTCCAAGCGCTCTGTTGATGGGTCCGAGATGTAGAATCGGGCAGAGTCCCACCCTCTCTCTTAGGCACCCCCAAATAGCGGCTGGACAAAAACAGCCGTCCCGCCTGCTCGTTGAGACTTGTTCTATCGCTCCTTCTCCAAGCAATTGTATAGCTCTTATACATACGCCTCATATACCTATACTTATGTATAGGATAAGGGCATTTTGAGTCAGTGTTAGAGACTACGCCACGCCATTGAAACGGGGTGGTCGGTGTCCTGAATTGAAGGGTATACCCTCGCTCTTATGCAGAGCAACCAGCGTGAGATTCTTGGAATAGCTTCTCACACGCTCATGAACTGACACAGCGGCTACAGCGGCTGGCAGCTATAACCCGTGTGGGCAGTGGGTCCGGTCGCTAAGGGGAGGGGCGAGCGGCGTGGTGACTGAGTGAGGAGGAAAGCGCTCCTCGTGCAAACGTAGGTTTTAATGAACATTCCACACATCATCCCACACATTTTACAATTTTGAGACAGCTTGAGGGCTCCTGCACCGGTCGTGGTGCCTCTTCCCGGGTCCCTTTAACTTGTCCAAGAAGACCTCGATCCCGCGGTCTGCTACAATATAGCGGCTGTAATAACTACAGGCTGACTATGCTATACGACCTAGTTGAACACCACGTGTAGGGGCGTAAACAACTGGCGTAATAGTCCGGCGAAATCTGGAAGGCTGATAGGATGCGCCCCTCAGGGCATCAGGTGACTCCTCGCCTTCGCGCGCTTCTCGCGTAGGGGTGTCATGTGACTCCTCACCTTCGCGCGCTTTTCCGCGCAGGGGTGTCATGTGACTCCTCACCTTCGCGCGCTTCTCGCATAGGGGTGTCATGTGACTCCACGCCTTCGTGCGCTTTCCGCGCAGGGCATCAGATCCCATCGCCTTCACGTGCTTTGTGAATTAGAACAATGTCCTCAACACACAAGGCAGCCGCTGATAAGGGGCTGTTATCATGTGAATTATAAAATGTCCACCACACACAGTAGCCGCTAATGAGGGGCTATTAACATGTGAATGAGAGGTTGTCCCGTTCACACGGCAGCCACTTATGAGGGGCTATTATCATGTGAATGAGAGGCTGTTTCAACACACGACAGCCGCTAATGAGGGGCTATTATCATGTGAATGAGAGGCTGTTTCGAACACACGACAGCCGCTAATGAGGGGCTATTATCATGTGAATGAGAAGGTTGTTTCGTTCACACGGCAGCCACTGATTTCTGAGGGGCTGGTATCCTGTGAATGAGTGAGGAGCTAAGTGATTGTGCTCTGCACACAGCAGAACGCCGCTCTGAGGCGGGGGCTGCATTTTGCTTACACAGTGGGTTTTCTCCGTGCGGCATCTGCAGCGACGTGAGATTCCTTTTGCTCCCGCATCTGCCCTCGGCTCTCCGCACCGCCATGGAAGGGGGGCGTGAGAAGCCGGGCTGATGTCTTGTCCTGCAGGTTCGACGGTGAGAGGAATGCGGACATTTAGTCGGCACGAGCTCATCACCTTAGTCCCGAAGGTCCACCGCTGATCAGAGGGTAGACGGACTACCTTTAAGAAATGTCATACTCACCTGAACGCTGCAGAGGAGCAGCCATGAGGCCTGCCCTCGAATGAGCGAACCTTAACTGTGAGCTGTAATAGTTTAAGCCATAATCTAGGTTCAGCAAAGTGAAGAAAAAGATTCTGACGTAATTGTCGCGGGCACCGCATTTATACTGCCTCGAGCTCGTATTTGCATGCTTCGCGACAATTGGCCAGTCTTTGACTGGCGTGAGCCAATAGGTCTTCAGGAAAGGTTGGAGGGAAGGAGTTCCCCATAACGGAGAGATTCTCCGTGAT
>QVTF01010888.1:0-20187 GCA_003573665.1 Oxygymnocypris stewartii | reverse complement strand
AAAAAGTCTTCGGTCTGTCCTGACTGTAAACAGTTCACGGGTCCGTCAGAACTGAAAAATATATTTTAACGGTACTGACCAAAAATATTGAATACCGATTGAATCTTAATTTAAGACATTTAAGACGTCTAAGGCCTTTTATTCGTAAAACGTTAAGACATTAAGACTTTTTAAGGACCCGCGTACACCCTGCAGTAACTAAACACAACAGAGGCCTGTTTTCAACATATGTCAAGAGACCAAAGCTGAAATGTCTGGGTTGACAGATTACTGAACTCTCCTTCACCAATGCCTTCAAAGGTCAGTAGGACATAGCAGAGAAATAAGGGAGATAAGGAAACCAGAGTGACTCTTCTTAACACAGTCACGACACATATAACTTTTTCAAGGTCAGTCCAGTAATGCTCCAATCGAAAGTGAAGTAGAATGTCCTTACATTAGGAACCGCTCTGAACCGGTTTGGTGTCAAATGACTCTAAAATATATAGTTTTAGAAGTGATCAAAGACCAAAGCAGATTCTGCCAGTCGCATTAAGAAGTGAACCCGGGCAAAAGAATCAAGTCTCGAACAGGTTTGTTGACAAAAGAAAGCAGTCCTTCCAGGGTTTGTTGACAGAAAGGTGCAGGTGGCTGGCTGTTAAGTGACCGCACAAAGCTAAGTTGATGCATTCTGAAAACAATGAATGCTCACTAAATTACTCTGGCAATTTCCAGACACAAAATATCTTTATTCTGTCCCAACTGATGAAATAAGCTGTTTCACTGCATTTCCTTTCTGCACAATATCAAATTAAAAGTGGCTTCATTCAAGGGCCTCGTATACATCATCTCATTATATAACAATCATACAGAAAGGCTCTTGGAGAGCTACTGTAATAAGGTCCAATGAAGCCCATTGCCCAAATGCCAACGCATCATCTGTCAACTCCACAGTGGTCTCTAATGAGTTGCTTGAACGCATTGTGGTCATGCAAGAGGGACAAACAGTCAGGCTCAATGAGCAAACACAAAATAAGCAACTTCCATCACAGAATGGTGTGCTGCATTGTTTCAACTACCTTTTAACAGTTGGTCAAACACAACAAAAGGGCCACAAACCACCTATCCATTACTCCAATAGCAACTATTATTTATGGGAGAACTAGCCCTTTAAGACAATCAAATTAACAATATACATTCAAAACAGAACATTTTTATAACTGTCTGTTATAAAATATACATAAAACATATATGGAGAGCATTCAACCAAAAAGGAAAAATCTGTAATCATTTGGTGACCTTTATGTAGTTTTTAAACATGTATGACTTACCTCTGTAAAACATAAAATAAGATATTTTGAGAAATTAAAAGTATTTGGAAGTCAATGGTCACCAAAACTACTTAGTTACTTCAATACCTACCAACTAAACTTCTGTTGTGTTCCACAGAAGAAGAAGAAAGTGAAGTTCATTGTAACCACACGAGGGTAAGTTAATGATGACAATAAAAAAATTAAATAAAACAACCCAGCAGAAAAATAACTATAAAAACACTTTAAATTCAACACTAGTTTGAGAGAGTGAACTTTTGCACCTACGGCAAGTTATATAACTGTGCCCAGTCAGCAAGTTCAAGCTGCCAAGTTAGTGTTCAGTCAAACTCACAGAACTGACATTTGCATGGGAAACAAACGTACTTGCATTACAGTCACATTACATGACAGAACGGTGAGAATGATCAAGCATTTTAGATGACGCTGAGCAAAATAATACACTAAAATGTAATAAACAATATACTGAAAAAAGATCAGTTGAAAAGGCTAATAAACAAAATGTGCAACAACTGATAAATTTAAGATTTTCACCATATATTTTTTATAACTGTCCAGAAGAGATTATTAAGACATCAAGCTACTCGGATCTCTCATAGTGTAACTAAAATAAATTATAATACAAAATCAAAATACTGTGGCCTGTTGTAGAAGGAAGATGTGCTTGTTTTATTATCTCGATATATGTTGTGCAAAGGTAATAGTAATTGTGGGGAAATAAAACAATTGGATGTTTGAAAAGGGCCAGAGCTGTCACTAAAACTTGCTTAAATAAGCTCAACATGGACAAGATGTAAAGCACCGGTCAGTTTCTCTCATAGTTCATAGTTTGGTTTGCAGTGAAAAACATGAAGTCAATATCTGGGTCAGTCTACACCTCTTGATCCAAAAACATTTGATCATTAACATTAACAAAGGCATAAAATGACATCAGATTATGAAGAATCATCTCTCTATGAATTTATGGGAAGGGCAGGCACCAGCCAGTTCCTCTTTTTATGGCAAGGAACAACATTGTTATAACCCAAATCATGTATATGGCGAGGTGGAACCTGTAGTAACCGCATGTTTACTTTGATATATCCTTCCTGAACTGCTTATAGCTCTATGAAAAACATGTCTGGGGGGGATTTAGGGGGCTCTTATAAACTTCACCAGTAAGTTTTGCCACCTCGTTATATGTGTGGCCCAAACATATGGACCCATTAACGTTACCTTCAGCGATCAGCTCTTCCACCGTCACTTGGTATCGACCTACAGCAAACACCTTCCCGATGTAGTTGCTGCTTCCAGTACCAGATCCACCCCCGAGACTTCCGCTCTCTGACTTCGGCATACGAGAAAACTTCTTCATTCTTGCCTCTTGTGTTCCCGCCTTCCCCAAACGGACAGTTACAAACACGCTAAAAACGCTTACAATTTCAATCTGCTCATCTCCACTCTTTTGTCCAGCATGCTGAGAGCTGCTCTCCTGAGATGCGCCAGGCACTTCAGTGCTCGAGGGACGCAGAAAGGCGTAACGTTAGCTGAACGCTTCCTTATTTCTCCAAAGCCCGATGAAGCAACTGCATAGAAGTAAACCGTCAGGGCAGCGTTTTGTCGTTAATGCGTGACAACAGCACGAGTGATAGCGTCCACGCTGCTGTGTTTTCAGGCCGACTCCAGTTGCGGTGGGCTAGCGAGCCTGTATTACGTGAGCTGGAGAGACCATTCACCTGGTTAGCTGGCTAACAACAACGGCGAAACGTTCAGTTCAGCCAAAGCATGCTTTTGTGTTCGGCGGAAAGCCGAAGTTGGTTTAAGTCCAGGCCTAAACCAATGCGAACAACAAACAGGCAGAGAGTGGGTGTGTTCGGCGGAAGCTACGCTAGCGAATCTCTTAAACGATGACTACTGCCACTTCCCCTTCGGATAGATTAGTTAACGTTAGCCAGCTCGCTAGTTGACTGGCTTCCTCTGACGTTATCTGCTTGAACAGCTCACCGTAGCATAGTCAAATGTATCAGTACAAAAATAAACCAGAAATCCGCCGAGCGGCCGTAGGTTTATCAGCATCGGTTATTATTTGTTTAAACGGCAGAGCACTTCCTCGTGCTCTGGAAGTCCCCCGTCACACTGATAAAGTTCGAACTCTCGTGACTCGCCGTTGAATTGGTGGGAGGTTTATTATTGCCCAATCCGCCTGTCTGACAACCTAACTTGTTTTTGTCCGATTCTTCCATTGTCATGATTGGTGTGAGCGAGATGCGTCCTATAGATACTCTTCTCTGATGGGATGAAACGGATGACTGTCTCAGCGTTTTGTTTGGCAGTTTGCTTGATAGAGGTCTTAACCAATGTGTTATTCCGTTGAAAGATGTGAATGGATTGTTTGAGAATGCGAGGTGCTTAAGTGCTACTGGCACGTTCTGGGAATACGGTACACGTTTGTCCCATGTTTTTTTTTTTTAAAGCACCGGAGGCACAAATCCAATGTTTTTTTTTTTATGTGTGTAAAATTTTTTGGATAAAATATTGAACATAACATTAACTTAACTTGACAAGTAAAATGGGAATTAAATACCCTAATACACTATTTTTAATTAGCAATATTTATTGCACAATAATGTAACTTTCATGTATGTATGTGCTGTTCAAAGGGTTTATTATGTAGTGTTGACTATATTTATTTTAACCACACAACAAAAAAATGTCTTACATTTATTTGAAATATGAGGTTTATCTACAAGCCATCATTTTCTAGACTCTACTGATGTATTGTCAACATTTTCAACCTTTACCATTCATATTTATGTATTACATGTCTATTTGATTTGGATGGTTATTTAATAACAATAATTAAAAATAATGACAGAAAAATAAAGTCACACAGACCAGGGACCTCATTTAACTAATGTCAAATATTTCAGGCCCTATTTTAAACCCAATTCAATATGTTCTGCATTGGAATTTGCATGCGGTTTATATATATTCTCTCTGAATTTAACCATAAACTACATAAAATATTTCCAATTTACTTGATATTGTTATCATCTTATTTAAAAATATATATGTTTGGGGGGGCGGGGTCTGTTTTAAGTTAGGAGTTCCTTTTTTTCTTTTTTTAACATGTATCTCCTAATACATTTCAAACATGACTCTCTTAATTAAATTACATTCATTTGCAATCAGGACACTGATTCAGCACTTATAAATAACATTGGCAGAGCTGACATCAGTGTTGGGGGTAACACATTACAAGTAACACAAGTTACGTAATAATATTACCTTTTTCAAGTAACTAGTAAAGTAACGCATTACTTTTTAATTTACTAGAAAATATCTGAGTTACTTTTTCCATTCATTGACTGACAGTGCGCTGTGTGAACATGATCTTACTGTAGTTCTAATCTAGGCTAAATGTGAATGTGCTTTAATTCATCTCACTCACAAAAAAACAGATTCAGTAATTCATCAAAATTAATTAAAACAGTGAAATGCAACCTCAGAATATGACGCAAACCTGTAATAATTAAATAGGTTAAACAACACACAATATATCTAATCCCCGTTCTATTAACTAATGTATTTGTTGCTGACCTTTGATGAACCTGTTCAATCATATTAATAAGAAAATTTACTTTAAATAAACTAACAATTGTGCTTCATGGAGTGTTGAACCTTATTTTTCTGTGTTTACTGTACAGACGTGATTTATTCTTCCTTCCGCATGAGGTTTTTTCATTACACTTTTTGGTATGAAAGGGCTTTATATTTGCTATAAAATAGAACTTCTTGTATTAAAAACAACACAATCGAGCCCCGCTCATATTTTATAAAGTAACGCGAAAGTAACGCAAAAATAATGTAACGCATTACTTTCCATAAAAGTAACTGAGTAACGTAATTAGTAACTTTTTTAGGGAGTAACACAATATTGGTAAGGCATTTACTTTTAAAAGTAACTTTGCCCAACACTGGCTGACATCAGATTGAGACACATGATGTTAACCAGTCTGAGTGGACAGCACAAGACCCTCCGAGGCTCCTCGGGTAAGTCTGATATTCAGTTCATGAAAATGTCTTGCCCTCTAGTGGTCAGAAATTGCCGAAGTGAGCAGGTGCCTTCTCATCCCAGAAAATAAGTAGATGTATTAGCTATATAACTGTGTATTAACATATGCAATTCAACATAAAAATGACTAACTTGTGCTCAGTTGATTGCAGAACATACGCAAGCAAATCATGACCTGTTTAAGTTTTATATCCAGATAAGAAAAACATCAAGGGGTGTTAAATCAAGGTTCAAGGTTCAAGGTTTTGTTATTCGTCACATACTCCAATTACACAGATTATATTCAGTAGTGAAATGTAAGTCAGGTCTGCTCAATGGACAGTGCAAAATATGTAACAACACAAGGGAATACACATACATATAGGTAAAAAGAATTCAAGAGTTAAATGTGCAATAAAATAAAATGTGCAATACTGTGAACTTAATAAATAATAATTAAGCAGGGATGTGCAAACAGGTTTGTACTGGGTATATACATAGCAGCAATACGGATGATGGAGAATAGTGAATATTGGACAGTTTATTAAATTGAGTCCTTGTTAATGTTATTAGACCGAGTTTGAGGTTAGGAGCCTGATGGCAATGAGGGAAGAAGCTCCTCCTAAGTCTCGCAGTTTTTTGCCATCATGCTCCTGAAGCGCTTGCCAGATGGCAGTAAACAGAAAATATGGTTACCGGGGTGATTTGAGTCCTTGATTATTTTAACATCTCTGCTTTTGCAGCGTTTGAGGTAGATGTCCTGCAGAGAGGGGAGAGCAGACCCTGAGATGCGGTCAGCCAAGCGCACGACTCTCTGTAGAGCTTTGCAGTCCTGATTTGTGGTGTACTATACCACACTGAGATGCACTGAGTCAGTACACTTTCTAAGGCCCCTGAATAGAAGTTTTCAGGATTGCTTGGTGAGACCCTGAATTTCCTCAGCTGGTCGCTGATGATACAGTCTTTGCCTGGCTTTCTTAACCTGTGTTTGAATGTGTGTAGTCCAAGTCAGGTCCTCTGAGATGTTTAACACCGAGGGTACTTGAAGCTACACACCCTTCTCCACAGGGGTCCCACTGGATCATAAGAGGAGTGTAGGGCTGCTGCTGTCTCTTCCTGAAGTCCACAATCAGCTCTTAAGAACCAAATGTCTATAATGCTTGTACAAATGTGACAGCTATCTGATAATAGCTACAGATTAGTCGATGGAGAGACAGAGGACTAATTGGAGTCTGGGATTATTACATGGGATTAATGAGGATCTTCTGTTCCCTCCAGGCTCTTCTCCACCTCAATACAGATCACCACTCCCCTAGACTGTGCAGTTTCATCAACAGCAGCTCCCCGAGCAGATGACTCAACGCTGTGCACATCGCAAGAACACTCAGATATCTTGGTGATCTTTATCATAATGTGTGAAGTTATGATTTTGGCTGTTGCATAACCCTTTTGGGAGCTGTGATTTTGCATAATTATCATATTTCTAATTAAAAATAGAATACGATGTTATATTTATTAAAATAACCAAGGTCCAAATTTTCCCCTCTTTGTTTTTATTTATTTATTTACCAAAAGTAAAGTATGTATTTGTGATCTGTGGGAAAATCTGCCTATAATTGAATCTAAAATATGCTATGAGGTAAAGGGTAAAGGCCAGAATAAACGGAACCATATGGAAAGAGTTAGGCCTTATTAGAAGGGTAATTTCTTTTCTTAATGACATTTACGTCTGGCAAAGTGCAATCAATATTGAGATAATTATAGTGCAGCAGGTAAATTCAATGAAATTATAAAAGCAGAAACAGACATGGAAAGAACAGAGTGACATTTGGCTCAACGATTAAGAAACCAATAGGGTGGTATAAATCATTTTACGACATTATTTTGCCCAGGCAACATGTAAAGCACTCTGCCGATCCATATAATATCTAAGAACAAAAAAGTAATATGCTAAAAAGAAATCGTTAGAACAAAAACTGAAATGCAGGAATATTCATAGTAATTTCTTTATTGTTTTAATATTCATGATTGATCAAATCCAACATTGCAGTGTTTTTACTTGCTATTGAGTAATTTATCCTTATGAGTAATTTAGACAAAGAAACAGGAATGTTTTAAACAGCAATCATGAATACAGTTTACTCTGCCTTTACCTGCAGTAAACCAGTTACATAAACTACATATTTTCTGAAAAAGCTTAAAAAAAATTATATTGCATTTACATGTATTCATTTAACAGACATTGCAAAATAACCAAACAGGACATCATTAGTAGCATTTCTGGATTAGTCTTCTCCTCCACAGATCATCTTCAAGCAATCACCGTAGTTGCCAGACACATCAGACTGAAATAAAAATGAATAACGTCACTCACCATAACGTCAAATACAAAACTCATTATCTAAAATTAGTTTCATTTGCATGGAATATAGTGACACAGATATGGTCCTTGTCAGATATGAAGAATGGATTACGTCAAATCCTTATTTGGGAATGTTATGATATCTTGAGTGCATGATTAAACTAATAAACCTGAGGATCCGGAAGTGGTGTACTAATAGGCTTCAGTGTAGAACACTTACACTTATTTCCTTGTAGAGTGACTGCTGATAGAGCTTCTTGAATTCAGCTCTGATGTCCAGCATGTCAACCTCTCCACGGCTGACCATTACTCTGGTCAGAGTGATCTCATTTGTACCAGCTCCCTGCAGGTTCACAAATAAACATCAGTGTTGTACAAACACAATGACCGACAATAATGTGTTTCTATCTGTACCTTCATGCTTTTGTAGAGTTTTTCAGCAAAGTATGCAGGAGTACTCATCACACACTTTACTAGAACGAAAGGGGTATTTGATAAAAAATATGTAGAGGTGTTTGAAGTATCAATACTAAATGCTTATTGTGTATTTGAATTCAGAATTAAAAATGTACCAATGGCAACCAGCAGGTCCTCCAATTTTCCAGACATTTCCTTCTCAATGCTCTTCTGCAAAGTCTTGCCACTGATGTTTTTATACTCAAATATTGCTGTAACAAGACATGTCACGTTATATTTAAAAACACACTTGCAATTTCAGTTCCTGGGCAAAACACTTATATTTATGTAAATTATTGTGTTGGTACTTTGTTTCAGGTGAGGGATGCTCCTTTTACAGAGGATCTCAATGAACTTGGACTCATCAGTTCCCAGTTTCTTCTCGCCTGCATGATAGAGGGCCTATGGAGGAAGCGGAGAACATGTAGCTTCTCACATATAATCCTTCATCATACATAACAACATATTTGATACAGGTGAACTTGTTTTGGCTTGCTGTCTAAGATGAAGGGCTTAATTTTAGAAATAAAAGGACAAAACTGTGAAAAACTGAGACCAAGAGAAGCACAAAATATACTGTATTTCCATACCACAGAATATACTTTTAATTAATCCTGATAAAATCACAATTTGAATTAAAAGTGATTATGTTGTATACCTTTGCATCCTCTTTAGCCTTGTCTGCATTCACATTGGTGCTTTCATCCCTCGCACCCTTACAATGAGAGACAAATAAAATATCATTAACTTCCCGAGCTGCCTTTATTACAATAAACTGCTATACATGAATATTTATTCACCTCAGCAAGCAGAAGGATTGCTTTGCCAAAATCCCCGGAAACTTCTGTTTTTAAGTTCTGTATCAGCGTTTTCTTTGTTTCTATTGGCCAAAGGGAAGGCAATTATGCATTTTTGTAATTTTCATATTTTGTTACAACAATATACTCCTCATCTCACTCTCGGCATACGCGGCAGACAGCTCCTTGATCTGTTTATTTGTCCGTGAGGCAAGTATTTCAATCAGGATGTTAGTGTCCGTTCCTGCCCCCTGAAAAACAACCCATGAATGTATTAGGAAAATACTATATATAACACATATATATATATATATATATATATATATATATAAAATCGTGAACAAATTTGAGCTACATTGAACATGAATATGAACATATTTTGCTTGTTATTTATATATATATATATATATAAATAACAAGGAAATATGTTCATATTCATGTTCAATATAGCTCAAATTTGTTCATGATTTTAAATGAAAAATGAAGAAATGTAACATACTTTCATTGCTTTGATTAGCCATTTGGCATCACATTGTGCAGGCGGCCTGACGAGGGCAACGAGCAGCTTTTCAAAATTGCCCTGGTGTCGCCTTTTAGGTCATTTACAAGAATCTATGGTCAAGACAGACAACTTAGGCAGATGTTCATCATATGATAATATCATTTTCATCTTAATGAGTATCAGTAAGAGGACACAGATTTACCCTCTTTGTGGTTTCTTCATATGCCTTTGAAATGGCCTGTTTCTGACTGCTGCTCCTGTGAGTCAGTATGTCTATCAGGGTCTTCTCGGTTGTACCTTGTACATTATAAACTCATGTATACACAAATAAAACACATATTACATAATACATGCGTAACACACTATAGTACAGTACCTATGCCTTCAATTGCTTTACGGATAGCTGCAACATCTTCACTGACGTTGAAGTTAGATTGGGCTTTAATGGTACCTCTCTCCCCTGGCTGAAGAATAATGAGCAGTCAATAAATCAGCCAGCCAGCCAACCAACCATTAAAATAAAAATTGAGACAACTAGTCACAGTCCAGTCTCTCGAAAGTGTAGAACAGATTATACACACATATTAACACACACACACACACACAAAGTTGTTCGTTTGTTTACCGCCGCTGTGAATGAAGCAGGAGCAGCATTAGCAACACTTTGCAATTCTTCCTGCAACACAATACATATATTCAATAAATAATAACCACTCTTCAATTCACTCGTTACTTAACTGAATGTAGCTTTAAGATTTTACTTACCCACAGGTCTGCCATTTTTGATTAATTCTAGTGTGGTAAAAGATTAATATATTTCAGTTCAGAATTCATAAGGTAGCCTACATTGTTTTTCACTTTCTTTATACACACAAAGGTAAACTGATTTTAAAGACTCAGGGATAACAGAAAAATAAGCTTTGACAAAAAACGTTTTAGCGACTCGTGACTGAGTGACTAACGTTACAGCAATCACATTACCGCCTTCTCGATCTTTAACTGCTCCGATTCAAAAGCAGATACGAAGTTGTTAATCAAACTAAGACTTGCCTCTGAAAGTGCTACCTACGATTTTTTTAAATATATGTATACATATATACTCTTTGTTTATTAAGTTTGCACTCACCTTTGCGATAGAAATCAACAACGTGTCCCCCTGTCCTGTATTACTTCTCACCTGCTTCCTCAGGGCGTGTGCGACACGATGCGTCACTTTCACAAAGACATGCATTCTTACTGAGCCTCTCCCTTCATGAGAGGCTCACACCCAACGCACTGCTGGAATTTACCATTTGATTCAATAGGAAAATTGCACTTTATTTTCTTAATATTCTGAAGCGATCATTTAACTTCTATGAAAGCCATATCAGCTTTTAATATTATTGTGACTACATCTAAAACACACTGAAACGACTGACAGCTCTGCTGAGAAAAACTATAGAACCCTGCCCAAAACACAATAGAAAATGTAATAGATGTAATGGTTTTAATGGGAATTGTATTGGTTTTAATGGAAACTATAATGGTGTCTACTGGTATGTGATGGATTCTATTGGTGGGATATTAAGTCCTAGTGGAAAAATGGCCAAAACACACTACAAAAAAATACTTTTGCAATGGTTTTACTGGAAAAAGCTAATGGTTTATAATGGTATTTTAATGGAAACCATTAGAATTTATGTGATGGTTTCTATTGGGATTCTATTGTTTTTTTAGCAGGGATTACTTTCATGTGGTTTTAGGTTTTTTGGCAATGAATGAGATATTTTAAACAAAAATGAGCGAAATTAAGCAGATAATATATTAAATAATCATGCATTAAATATGAGCACATTGTGGAATATGTTTATTAATTTATTTCTTTGTTAAAATGTACAAATGCAAACATCCTGTTGATTAGTATATCATAAATGATAGCACCTGGTATTTTTGAAACTTTTTGTAAAAAACATTTGTTGTTGTTGATTGGTGTTAAAATAACAGATTCTTTGGCATTTCAATGGAGTCACCAGATTGACAGCACATCTGTAGTGATTAAAACACTCTGCTGATGCACAAACTGTATAAAGGACAAAAACACAATGAATACTTTATGTAGGACCAAAAGATGGAATTCCATAAAATATGCATATTTTAGTTTATAATTTTAACATCCATGATTCATTAGCACATTTAATGTTCCATGTTTTCAAGTCATGTCGGCTGCTGCAAGGCACCATTCACTACTAAAAAGTCTTAACAATTTCGGTTAGACAAAAACTAAAAGTATGTTTTAAATATCATAAATCAGTATAAATCTCACTCTATACCTTTATCTGCAGTACACTGTAAATATAAGTGATATATTTATCAAGACAGCTGGAACAAAATGCGATTATAGGAACCATTTTATAAAATATCCCAAGGAGGTTCTTTTGTTAACAGGCTAGTCTTCTCCTCCACAGATCATCTTCAAGCAGTCACTGTAGCTGCCAGATACATCTGACTGAAATATATAAACAGCAAAGTCACCCATAGTCATATTCACAGAGACAATCAGTACAGACTGTACCACAACATTAGATACAAGAATAACGAGTGAAATCATTTGTGGTTTTATGATATCACAAGAGCATGATTCAACTAATAAACCTGAAGATCAGAAAGTGATGTACATGTATTACTGGAACAATGGCAGATGGCCTGAACCTGTGCTAAAGTGTTTTATACCATCAGTGGAGAACACTTACACTTATTTCCTTGTAGAGTGACTGCTGATAGAGCTTCTTGAATTCAGCTCTGATGTCCAGCATGTCAACCTCTCCACGGCTGACCATTACTCTGGTCAGAGTGATCTCATTTGTACCAGCTCCCTGCAGGTTCACAAATAAACATCAATGCTGTACAAACACAATGACCGACAAAAAATGTGTTTCTATCTGTACCTTCATGCTTTTGTAGAGTTTTTCAGCAAAGTATGCAGGAGTACTCATCACACACTTTACTAGAACAAAAGGGGTATTTGATAAAAAACAAAGAAGTACATTTTGCATCCAATTCCAAGTGATTTTTGTGTATTTGAATTTATAACATATAAATACAAAATGACAGTACCAATGGCAACCAGCAGTTCCTCCAGATCTCCAGATATTTCCTTCTCAATGCTCTTCTGCAATGTCTTGCCACTGATGTTTTTATACTCCAATATTGCTGTAACAGGACAGCAATGTCAATTATATTCTAAACACACCTGCTATTTCAGTTTCTATGTGAAACTCTTTGAATATATTTGGATGATTAAGTTGGTACTTTGTCTCAGGTGAGGGATGCTCCTTTTACAGAGGATCTCAATGAACTTGGACTCATCAGTTCCCAGTTTCTTTTCGCCTGCATGATAGAGGGCCTATGGCAAGGGCAGAGAACACAACCAATCATATAAATAACATCATCTTTAATTCATGCGAACTGGGTTTGACTTGCTGCACACAATGGATGAATCAAGTGACTCAAGTGTAAGACTTAATTATTGGAATAAAAAGTAAAACATGGTAAAAGACTAAGGTAAGGAGGTGTTTTATGTACATTTTCATTGTGACTAGCAAGATTAAATGAGGACTTTGTGAAATAGTATGCCTGTCTTGAGATGTTTTAATGCTTTTTGTGATGAAAAACTTTTAAACACAACATATACATTTATACCACAGAATTATTTTTGTTGTAAAACCTAATGAAAAAGGATCCTGATCTGTTATTATATAAAAGAGGATCTCAAGTTATTAAATGAGTTTTCTATACCTTTGCATCCTCTTTAGCCTTGTCTGCATTCACATTGGTGCTTTCATCCCTCGCACCCTTACAATGAGAGAGAAACATCATTCATTTTCAGAGCTGCCTTTATTACAATAAACTGCTATACATGAATATTTATTCACCTCAGCAAGCAGAAGGATTGCTTTGCCAAAATCCCTGGAAACTTCTGTCTTTAGCTTCTCCATCAGCGTTTTCTTTGTTTCTATTGGACAAAGGGAAGGCAATTATACATTTGTGTAACTTTCATATTTTGTTACAACAGATTCCTCATCTCACCCTCAGCATATGCGGCAGACAGCTCCTTGATCTGTTTGTTTGTCCGTGAAGCAAGTATTTCAATCAGGATGTTAGTGTCCGTTCCTGCCCCCTGAAAAATAACCCATGAATGTCATGATGAATAAAGAAACAAAAATCTGCCTCACATTGGTACAAAACATTCAAAATGCTCACATAAATCACTGAGGTTTGACTCAGAACACTGTACAGGGAGTAACATTTTTCCACAAGGGAAAATGAGGAACTATAACTTACTTTGATTGCTTTATTTAGCCATTTAGCATCATTAACTGCAGGTGATCTTGCGAGCGCAACAAGCAGGTGCTCTAAGCTGCCCTGGGTGTCGCCTTTTAGGTCATTAACAAGAATCTAGACAAACAAATAAGCCAGTTTTTCATGTGAACACAAAAACACACATTCAAATGAGTATCAGTAAGAGGACACAGATTTACCCTCTTTGTGGTTTCTTCATATGCCTTTGAAATGGCCTGTTTCTGACTGCTGCTCCTGTGAGTCAGTATGTCTATCAGGGTCTTCTCGGTTGTACCTTGTACATTATAAACTCATGTATACACAAATATTACACATATTACATAATACATGCATAACACACCATAGTACAGTACCTATGCCTTCAATTGCTTTACGGAGGGCTGCAACATCTTCACTGACGTTGAAGTTAGATTGGGCTTTAATGGTACCTCTCTCCCCTGGCTGAAGAATAATGAGCAGTCAATAAATCAGCCAGCCAGCCAACCAACCATTAAAATAAAAATTGAGACAACTAGTCACAGTCCAGTCTCTCGAAAGTGTAGAACAGATTATACACACATATTAACACACACACACACACACACACACACACACACACACACACACACACAAAGTTGTTCATTTGTTTACCGCCGCTGTGAATGAAGCAGGAGCAGCATTAGCAACACTTTGCAATTCTTCCTGCAACACAATACATTTATTCAATAAATAATAACCACTCTTCAAATTCACTCTTTACTTAACTGAATGTAGCTTTAAAATTGTACTTACCCACAGGTCTGCCATTTTTGATTAATTCTAGTGTGGTAAAATATTAATATATTTCAGTTCAGAATCCATAAGGTAGCCTACATTGTTTTTCACTTTCTTTATACACACAAAGGTAAATTGATGTTAAAGACTCAGGGATAACAGAAAAATAAGCTTTGACAAAAACGTTTTAGCGACTCGTGAGTCGTGACTGCGTGAAAAACGTTACAGCAATCACATTACCGCCTTCTCGATCTCTAACTGCTCCGATTCAAAAGCAGATACGAAGTTGTTAATCAAACTAAGACTTGCCTCTGAAAGTGCTGCCTACGATTTTTTTAAATATATGTATACATATATACTCTTTTTTTATTCAGTTTGCACTCACCTTTGCGATAGAAATCAACAACGTGTCCCTGTCCTGTATTACTTCTCACCTGCTTCCTCAGGGCGTGTGCGACACGATGCGTCACTTTCACAAAAGACATGCATTCTTACTGAGCCTCTCCCTTCATGAACACCCAACGCACTGCTGGAATTTACCATTTGATTCAATAGGAAAATTGCACTTTATTTTCTTAATATTCTGAAGCGATCATTTAACTTCAATGAAGGCCATATCAGCTTTTAATATTATTGTGACAACATCTAAAACACACTGAAACGACTGACAGCCCTGCTGAAAAAAACTATAGAACCCTGCCCAAAACACAATAGAAAATGTAATAGATTTAATGGTTTTAATGGGAATTGTATTGGTTTTAATGGAAACTATAATGGTGTCTACTGGTATGTGATGGATTCTATTGGTGGGATATTAAGTCCTAGTGGAAAAATGGCCAAAACACACTACAAAAAAATATTTTGTAATGGTTTTACTGGAAAAAGCTAATGGTTTATAATTGGTATTTTAATGGAAACCATTAGAATTTATGTGATGGTTTCTATTGGGCTTCTATTGTTTTTTTAGCAGGGATTACTTTCATGTGGTTTTAGGTTTTTTGGCAATGAATGAGATATTTTAAACAAAAATGAGCGAAATTAAGCAGATAATATATTAAATAATCATGCATTAAATATGAGCACATTGTGGAATATGTTTATTAATTTATTTCTTTGTTAAAATGTACAAATGCAAACATCCTGTTGATTAGTATATCATAAATGATAGCACCTGGTATTTTTGAAACTTTTGAAACTTTTTGTAAAAAACATTTGTTGTTGTTGATTGGTGTTAAATAACAGATTCTTTGGCATTTCAATGGAGTAACCAGATTGACAGCACATCTGTAGTAATTAAAACACTCTGCTGGTACACATACTGTATGAAGGACAAAAACACAATGAATACTTTATGTAGGACCAAAAGATGGAATTCCATAAAATATGCATATTTTAGTTTATAATTTTAACATCCATGATTCATTAGCACATTTATGTTCCATGTTTTCAAGTCATGTCGGCTGCTGCAAGGCACCATTCACTACTAAAAAGTCTTAACAATTTCGGTTAGACAAAAACTAAAAGTATGTTTTAAATATCATAAATCAGTATAAATCTCACTCTATACCTTTATCTGCAGTACACTGTAAATATAAGTGATATATTTATAAAGACAGCTGGAACAAAATGCGATTATAGGAACCATTTTATAAAATATCCCAAGGAGGTTCTTTTGTTAACAGGCTAGTCTTCTCCTCCACAGATCATCTTCAAGCAGTCACTGTAGCTGCCAGATACATCTGACTGAAATATATAAACAGCAAAGTCACCCATAGTCATATTCACAGAGACAATCAGTACAGACTGTACCACAACATTAGATACAAGAATAACGAGTGAAATCATTTGTGGTTTTATGATATCACAAGAGCATGATTCAACTAATAAACCTGAAGATCAGAAAGTGATGTACATGTATTACTGGAACAATGGCAGATGGCCTGAACCTGTGCTAAAGTGTTTATACCATCAGTGGAGAACACTTACACTTATTTCCTTGTAGAGTGACTGCTGATAGAGCTTCTTGAATTCAGCTCTGATGTCCAGCATGTCAACCTCTCCACGGCTGACCATTACTCTGGTCAGAGTGATCTCATTTGTACCAGCTCCCTGCAGGTTCACAAATAAACATCAATGCTGTACAAACACAATGACCGACAAAAATGTGTTTCTATCTGTACCTTCATGCTTTTGTAGAGTTTTTCAGCAAAGTATGCAGGAGTACTCATCACACACTTTACTAGAACAAAAGGGGTATATGATTAAAAACAAAGAAGTACATTTTGCATCCAATTCCAAGTGATTTTTGTGTATTTGAATTTATAACATATAAATACAAAATGACTGTACCAATGGCAACCAGCAGTTCCTCCAGATCTCCAGATATTTCCTTCTCAATGCTCTTCTGCAATGTCTTGCCACTGATGTTTTTATACTCCAATATTGCTGTAACAGGACAGCAATGTCAATTATATTCTAAACACACCTGCTATTTCAGTTTCTATGTGAAACTCTTTGAATATATTTGGATGATTAAGTTGGTACTTTGTCTCAGGTGAGGGATGCTCCTTTTACAGAGGATCTCAATGAACTTGGACTCATCAGTTCCCAGTTTCTTTTCGCCTGCATGATAGAGGGCCTATGGCAAGGGCAGAGAACACAACCAATCATATAAATAACATCATCTTTAATTCATGCGAACTGGGTTTGACTTGCTGCACACATGGATGAATCAAGTGACTCAAGTGTAAGACTTAATTATTGGAATAAAAGTAAAACATGGTAAAAGACTAAGGTAAGGAGGTGTTTATGTACATTTTCATTGTGACTAGCAAGATTAAATGAGGACTTTGTGAAATAGTATGCCTGTCTTGAGATGTTTTAATGCTTTTGTGATGAAAACTTTTAAACACAACATATACATTTATACCACAGAATTATTTTTGTTGTAAAACCTAATGAAAAAGGATCCTGATCTGTTATTATATAAAAGAGGATCTCAAGTTATTAAATGAGTTTTCTATACCTTTGCATCCTCTTTAGCCTTGTCTGCATTCACATTGGTGCTTTCATCCCTCGCACCCTTACAATGAGAGAGAAACATCATTCATTTTCAGAGCTGCCTTTATTACAATAAACTGCTATACATGAATATTTCTTAACCTCAGCAAGCAGAAGGATTGCTTTGCCAAAATCCCCTAAAACTTCCGTCTTTAGCTTCTCCATCAGCGTTTTCTTTGTTTCTATTGGACAAAGGGAAGGCAATTATACATTTGTGTAACTTTCATATTTTGTTACAACAGATTCCTCATCTCACCCTCAGCATATGCGGCAGACAGCTCCTTGATCTGTTTGTTTGTCCGTGAAGCAAGTATTTCAATCAGGATGTTAGTGTCCGTCCTGCCCCCTGAAAAATAACCCATGAATGTCATGATGATAAAGAAACAAAAATCTGCCTCACATTGGTACAAAACATTCAAAATGCTCACATAAATCACTGAGGTTTGACTCAGAACACTGTACAGGGAGTAACATTTTTCCACAAGGGAAAATGAGGAACTATAACTTACTTTGATTGCTTTATTTAGCCATTTAGCATCATTAACTGCAGGTGATCTTGCGAGCGCAACAAGCAGGTGCTCTAAGCTGCCCTGGGTGTCGCCTTTTAGGTCATTAACAAGAATCTAGACAAACAAATAAGCCAGTTTTTCATGTGAACACAAAAACAACACACATTCAAATGAGTATCAGTAAGAGGACACAGATTTACCCTCTTTGTGGTTTCTTCATATGCCTTTGAAATGGCCTGTTCTGACTGCTGCTCCTGTGAGTCAGTATGTCTATCAGGGTCTTCTCAGTTGTACCTGGTAAGTTAAATTATTGTAGTTTGATGGAACATACAATATATAAGGTGACTGCAACATGAAGAAAATGGGAATATATTACATGCACAATACAATACAGTAAATGATGTACCTATGGCCGTCAATTGCTTTACGGATAGCTGCAACATCTTCACTGACGTTGAAGTTAGCTTTGGGCTTTAATGGTACCTCTCTCCCCTGGCTAAAGAAGAATGAGCAGCAAAAAAAAAAATACATAAAATAAATTGTCACTCTGGATTTTTCCTCAAGGGCTGTACCTCAATAATTAGGTCTATATGGCTTTAAAACAAAACTCTTCTTACAGGTCAGTACATTTTTATTTAGGATACTCTAGCAAATTTAAATGTTACTTATTAAACTTAATGTTTGCCTTTTTTATACTTCTTTTTTTTTTCAGTTATTTAAAAAAGCCAAAAGGCTAATAGGATGTTTATGGACGTTCCATTAGGACAACATTCGCCAAGTCTTCTGGTTTGTATATAAATTAACTTTAAATAAATAAAATATTCAAGGCCAAACGCAAATGTATTAATTATTAAATTACACATACAACCAAAATGGAATAAACAAATCATTTACCGCGTGCCGTTGAAGAAGATGGGGCACGAGCAAAATTCCTCCAAGTCATCCTGCAATACAAGACATTAAATCTCAGCAAATTTGATTTCAGCAATGTTCTGGAATATCATTTTGGGAGTGCATAAGTTGCAAAATTTGACTTACCCACACATCTGACATTTTTTGATTGGGAGGATTCTAGAAACACGCAGAGCCTCACTTGCTCTAAGGATTCTATAAACAAACACATTCACAGTTCAGTTCGATGCATTTCATCGATTACTAAACTAATGCCTGATCTTTGTGGTTACACACAGTCATGAAAAACTCATGAAGGAGAATCTTTTTCATTCACATTTACTTTTCTTGCTTTCACTTTATACAACAAACAAGTTTAATGACTTCCCTCCCAAAATAATTTTAAATACTGAACTATAAAACAAGTTTTGACCAGGTCTGTCGTATTATCACTGATTCCCGACTACTGACTGCAGCAATCAGTTTAAAGCACTTTTCTCTGCCTTTAAAATATGCTGACTGTCAATTGTATACACAATGCATAAGTTATGTTAATTAAATAAACATTTATAATTAGTACTACCTATGATTTTGTATACATTAATGTCTTTGCTCTTACCTTCGCGTTCCAAAGTAATAAACGACGTGGCCCTCTGTCCGGTTTAACTTCTCACCTGCTTGATTTTTCAGGGCGTGAGAGGCAAAGTTACGATCTCAAAAGGAATGCATTCTTACTGAGCCTCACCCTTCTTGACTAAGGAGCTGTTAACTTTATACAGAATTCAAAATTAATGGACTTTTACAACTAGGGGTACTATTACTGTAACACATAACAATAATGTGAGGTGAAGTTGTCTTAGGATAAAAACTTGTTTTTGCACACAAACTCTTACCTAAACTCAAATGTCTCCTAAAATTGAAGTTGGCGATAGATTAAATAAACATAAATTACATTTGAGCAAAGTGTTCCACGCATAAGGAATAGGTTTATTAATTTTATTGCTAAAAAGGCACAAGTACAGGCATCACGTTATTTTACCATAAATGATAGCACCAAAAACTGATATCTCTAAAAATAGGCACTCACTTAGAAAGACAGTAATGGACAAAATGGAGTAAAACTCCAAATACAGGAGAGGAGAGGAGAGAGGGAGAGAGAGAGAGGAGAGAGAGAGA
>QVTF01010885.1:0-20227 GCA_003573665.1 Oxygymnocypris stewartii | reverse complement strand
CTCTTGTGACGCGTGAGATTGCTGGGGTCTTTTTCACTGCGGTCTTCTTGGAGAAAGATAGAGATGTTCTTGAGACCTCGTTGTGGTGGTTATTTCCAGAGACGATGCAATCATACATTACAGGTTTAACAGCAGTGTGTCTGGTTGTGCATTTACACTAGACACCCCAAAAGCCCAAACTGTTATTGTTGTACAAAATACGATTTTGATATTGTCATGCTCTCAACAGCTAATTATTGAAACTCAACGTCATTGCACATGCACCAACAGCAATAGATATGGAAAGTGTTTTTCTTCCCTTTTAGGTCTAAATTGTTTAACATACCATAACATTAGTAGCATTTCACTATAGCATTGTTTTTCATCTGCAGCCCGACTGATTTACAGTTCATCCACAGTCATGCAAAGACAAAATCAATGCACTTGATTCAGATTTTTAGGTTTTCTCTCTTCTATTGTCTTAATAAATCGTCTTTGTTTTGGGAATTTAAATTAGTTTGTTCATTAAATGCAAAATGCCACATTCATCCGATACATTCATTGTCAATTTCTTGTTCAGTTCAATTCTTCTTCAATTTATTTAGTTAGAAACACAACAAATAATTGATCAGAAATGTAAATAGATGAGTTCGTAACATCACAACGCATAACTAACGATAATGATAAAACAAAAAAATATGTTAAATAAAAGTCAGCAAATAGAGAAACAATAATCCAGTAAGCGCATAATTTATTTTTTTGCAACGCATGCAGTTTATAAATCTATGTTCAGACGAAATTAGTAGTTATTAAATAATTATTATTTTATTTTTTGTAGTATTTGTGACTCAAAAGGTTCCTTAAGGCCGGAAAATATATAATAGTTTTACATTTTGTTTTTTTGACACAATAATTTGCACCTGCAGTCATTTAGTTATTTTGCCGTTACCTGCCATCTAACATGAATGCAGTGGTTTTGTTTAGCGGTTCTGCTTCTCATTAGTTGTGCGATGTATGTTTTCTGGGTTTGATTGGAGATCTTCATTTGCATGTCTTCGTTTTTCTCCGTGGTTTGTTACGAAGGCAAAACGAACGTTTTCTCCTCAAACACAACTAATTAGAGTCGGACAGAGCCTCAGCCCGCGTGACTCGGCCGGGATGTAAATTGTGGACATGTCTGCTGTCGTTCCCATTGCTTTGGTCGTTTCATCAGAAACCTCTCTAATTAAGCTCACGTATAGATGTCTTTTTTAAGCGCGTACGTGGCGTGCCTTGATGAGTCTGTAGAAACTCAGCCAAAGTGTTTGTGGAAAGTGTTATTTTAACCTTCTGGAATGAAATAATTGGGAAGAGCAAAAGAAAATTTGCTACTGTGGCCTTTCTCAGCCACTTTCTCAACAAAACCTGTTTGATGATGAGCTCTAGTCATTACCTGGTCTGAACGGACCCTCCAGAGATGACTTTGAACGACTATCTCCGAGGCCTAATTAGAAACACGCCACCCTTTTGTCAGCGCTCACCTAGAGCTGCGAAACCGGCTCTTGCATGTTAAAAAGCTGCATAACAGTCGTCTCACTTTGTCTCGACCTTTAGCTGAATGACTGCGACGGCGTAAATGACGCACGTTGTATGAAGCGCTAAAAAACGCACCGGCGTTCTCAAAGATGATTCTGGAAGGCTATTCCCGCCGCTCAGCATGAGCCCAGTAAACATTACAATCCATCAGAGAGAAGGAGAAAAAAGAGATTTGTTTTCACACTTAAAGGAGAGTGTTCTTAACTTAATCACCACCTTGTTTCGCTACATTTGCATATATTTGCATATTAATTGGACTACAGATTAAAATTGGTTTTGTAATTTAATTAGTGTCCACAAAGGTATATGATTAGAACTGTTTAAAATACAGGCTGACAGAGCGAGCAGGAGAGGCGCGGGCCGTCCTCTTGCGTGGAGGTGGATTACTTTCAGGGAATGCCTGTTTATGATAGTTATGTTTAATCTTTACTAGATTAGCCTCTAAAGTGGCTGGGTGGGGCGAGAGGGGAGGAGCGCCAGGCTATCATTTTTCAGCGCTCATTTGCCGTTCTGTTGATTTGCCGTTCTCAACAAAAGTCCTTTGTAGCATTTCCTGATTGCAAATTAAGAGGTAAGTATAAAGAACCGAATTTTGATTTAGTGCGCAAGTAAACAAATTATGCAAATGTGTTTATAAGTGCAGAAAAGCATTGAGGAGTGAACAGCCGTGCTGTCCTTGCCGCTTTACCTTGAGAAACCTTCGGCTCTAAAAGAAGCCCTGAAACCAGAATCTGTCTTTTGGGCTTTTTGGTTCATAGATGGTAGCGCTGAGCTCATATGTGTGTTAGTGAGCTCGTGCAAGTTCAACACATGTAAATGTCACGTGTCAATTTAAACGTCTGCTAAATTAGTAAGCGTGAAGTGCAAAGACTCAATATGCATTGCTAAAAAAACATATAAGCAATTAAATAAACAGTACAAATATTAAGTAAATTGTGTATTTTGAATTTCATATAACTTTTATATACATTATTCAGTATTGAATTAATTACATTTGTAGTGGGAGACTGTTGCAATGCATTGTGGAACTGTTTGTCCATGTATGCATTAGTTTGACATAAACATGGACCTTTAGGAACAACCTTCATGAGATGGATGACCCCTTGGCATTTATTATTTAATGAATGGATGAATGAATGAATGAACGAACAAACGAATGGATGAATGAATTAATTCATCCATTCATCCATCCATCCATCCATTCATCCATTCATTCATCCATTCATCCATTCATCCATCCATCCATCCATCCATTCATCCATCCATTCATCCATCCATCCATCCATCCATCCATCTATCCATCCATCCATCGATTCATTCATTCATTCATTCATTCATCCATTCATCCATTCATTCATTCATTCATTCATTTGTTCGTTCGTTCGTTCATTCATCCATCCATCCATCCATCGATTCATTCATTCATTCATTCATCCATTCATTCATCCATTCATTCATCCATTCATTCATTCATTCATTCATTTGTTCGTTCGTTCATTCATTCATCCATTCATTCATCCGTTCATTCATTCATTCATTCATTCATTCATTCATTCATTCATTCATTAATTAATTAATTAATTAATTAATTCATTCATTCATTCATTCATCCATCCATCCATCCATTCATTCATTCATCCATCCATTTATTAATTCATCCATTCGTTCGTTCGTTCATTCATTCATTCATCCATCCATTCATCCATCCATTTATTAATTCATTCATCCGTTCGTTCGTTCATTCATCCATCCATCCATTCATTAATTCATTCATTCATCCAGCCATTCATTCATTCATTCATCCATCCATCCATTCATTCATCCATTCGTTTGTTCATTCGTTCATTCATCCATCCATCCATTCATTAATTCATTCATTCATCCAGCCATTCATTCATTCATTCATTCATCCGTTCGTTCGTTCATTCATTCATTCATTCATCCATCCATTCATTCATCCATCCATCCATCCATCCATCCGTCCGTCCGTTCGTTCATTCATTCATTCATTCATTCATTCATCCATCCATTCATTCATTCATTCATTCATTAATTCGTTCGTTCGTCCGTCCGTCCGTCCGTTCATTCATTCATTCATTTATTAATTAATTCATT
Source organism: Oxygymnocypris stewartii (assembly GCA_003573665.1). Classification (NCBI taxonomy): domain Eukaryota; kingdom Metazoa; phylum Chordata; class Actinopteri; order Cypriniformes; family Cyprinidae; genus Oxygymnocypris; species Oxygymnocypris stewartii. The sequence continues at coordinate 16,558 of QVTF01010885.1, read as the reverse complement.
CATTCATCCATCCATTCATCCATCCATCCATCCATTCATTAATTTGTTTATTTTTCTTGTAAAACATACTCCAAAATATCAGTGTTATCAGTCATTCTTGAGAAGTTGGACAAAACAGGGTGCAAAATTGAAAAAATTAAACCTTGTACTCAGACAAATGAAACTGCATTTATATATCATATATATATATATATACTAAGCTACTGAAGTATGCTTTGATGCAACCTCCCAACTTTTCTCTTTGTTTAACAAATTGTTTTATTTTTACCTCGGACTGTGTAATATAACTTCAACTTTATCTTTAACAGCATTTAAGATGTTTTAACATTTCAAAACACATTCTCGTGTTAGCAACAGACTATACTTTCACATGTGACCAACAATTCCTCAACAAATAAAACATATCAAAATTAAATATTAGGAGTTGTCACATCTAAACAGTGGTGACGAAAGCCTACATTTATAGTCTTTTTACCTATCAAATGCATTGAATCAATCAATTACTGTATTAAAACAAACATAGTGTGTGTGTAATAATTTATAAAGCTTTTATTCAAGAGTCATATTTAAGTATTTGATATATTATTAGAACACAAAATCTGACGGTGGTCACAAATATGGCATCTCTCTCTCACAAAACAAATGGAGTTCAAGTATTAGCCATGCTAGATGCTAGATGCTAATGGCACCTGCTTCAGGAGAATAAAATAATCTAAACATTGAATTAATTTAATCAGATATTGGTGTTGACAAATAATGACAGTGACCAGGAAATATTAACATATTCCAAAACTATAAAACTGACCCGATGGAGGACTGTGGCAGGGGTCCTTCAGAGTGACAGCTGCCCCTGATATCCCCTGATTTTATTACATTTTAATGAATGTCTGACGGTGTTAGAAGAACTTACGGCAAACCCAGATCTGCTCTTCACGGGAAACACTGTTACCTACAGCCAAAGTTTTCCACCTTCAAAGAGCGTCAGAGACCTTAATGTTTGGCGATCTGAAGCGTTCTCGCATGTCAGAGGAAAACCAAGGCTCAATTTTCTGATGCAATTACACTAAAGTCAGACAATCACGCCGAAGAATGTGCATGAAATACAATATTACTGTGGCCTTTCTTTGGTGCGGTCGGGGGAGTTTTTGGAAAGACATTTGGAAATATTTTCCTCTTAGAACACATTTAAGCGATAGGATCGTGTTTCTGAAGAGCAACCAATTCACATCATGTTAACGCTTCTATCTATCAGTATCACTATCTATTGATCTCTCTCGTAGTTGTTCTGATGATGGATGTTTCAGACTGTTGTTGGGAAGTCCGTAAAGAAACATATGTGTTTTTTATTTCCCTCTCTTCTTTAAATGGCATCTTCTTGAATTACTAAGCTGTCCTAATCGGTCCAACCTGTGCTGTGTGGAGCCGAGCGTCTCTGGAAATAAAGACCTACCATGATGTGGATTCAAGCTCTCCGCCGAACTCGTGTGGTTTCCATTCGCTGCCACTCACATCAGTGAGCTTCTCCTTCTCAATCTCTCTCTTCTCTCTAATTGACCAAAGCTGAGGCTGTCTGTTGTGCTTCTCTCATTAAAACCCCTGCGCTGCATCAGAAGCTCAGATGGATGGAGAGCTGATTCTGTCTTTAATAATGCTGTGAGAGCAGCTAGACTTTACTGTCTGCATGTCTTTACAAGTTACTGATGTTTTAGTAACACTAGTTTGTTTGCTAACACTGTAACACTTTTTATTTGTATATTTTGCATTTTAATTGTAAAGCTTTAGTAATTTTGTTGTGTGCTTTTGTCATTTTTGTCAGTAGTTTTTTTATGTCTGTATTATTAAGTCTTAAGTTTTGGATATTTTAGTACATCGTACAACTATATTACAATTAGAAATGTGGCTATCATAGGATGCTATAGAAGTTTAAGTTTATTGTTATAAAAAATGCAAAACAAATATATTTTCAAATTGTATATGACATATATATTTTCCAAAACATGCTTTACTCTAAAACTGTAACAAGTTTAAAGCCATAAATCTAAAGAAGTTGCGTGTTCCAAATTTGAGGTTGATATTTAAAAAGATGAGCTTTCAGTAAGATAATGTTTGGGCGCAACCATTAAAAATGTTCAAATCATGACCGTGTGTGTGTGAGTGTGTGTGTGTGTGTGTGTGTGTGTGTGTGTGTGTGTGTGTGTGCGTGCGTGCGTGCGTGTGTGAGTGTGAGAGTGAGTGTGAGTGTGAGTGTGAGTGTGTGAGAGTGAGTGTGTGTGTGTGTGTGTGTGTGTGAGTGAGTGTGTGTGTTTGTTTGTGTGTGTGTGTGTGTCTGTGTGAGTGTGAGAGTGTGTGTGAGAGTGTGAGTGTGTGTGTGTGTGTGTGTGTGTGTGTGTGTGTGTGTGTGTGTGTGTGTGTGTGTGTGTGTGTGTGTGTGTGTGTGAGTGAGAGAGAGACTGTGTGTGTGTGTGTGTGTGCGTGCGTGGGGGCATGCGTGTGTGTGTGTGTGTGTGTGTGTGTGTGTGTGTGTGAGTGTGAGTTTGAGTGTCTGTGTCTGTGTGAGTGTGAGAGTGTGTGTGAGAGTGTGAGTGTGTGTGTGTGTGTGTGTGTGTGTGTGTGTGTGTGTGTGTGTGTGTGTGTGTGTGAGTGTGAGTGAGAGAGCGTGTGTGTGTGTGTGAGTGAGAGAGAGACTGTGTGTGTGTGTGTGTGTATGTGTGTGTGTGAGTGTGCGTGTGCGTGTGCGTGCGTGCGTGTGTGTGTGTGTGTGAGTGTGAGTTTGAGTGTCTGTGTCTGTGTCTGTGTGTGTGTCTGTGTGTGTAATAGGATATAATTAATGAGTGTAGTATAATATCTATTTTAACACTCATCTCTGACTACACAGTGCAGCTAAATAACAAGGAGAGAAAGTGTTTTCGCAGGAGATTTTCCCTGCTCCTTGCACGACTGATTCTCCTCCTGAATGTCAGAGCAAAGGATCGGAGATGAGAGAGTAAAACATCTTCTCCAGACTCACCCTTGCTGTAGCGATTAACCTGAAACCGGAGAGACACACACTCATCCGACAGCAGAGAGACAGACAGCGAGGCCAATGTGTGTCTGTATAGGTGGCAGGTGATGGATATTTATCCACTTGATGCTGAGCTATTATCATAAATAAAGCGCTCCATAAGCACAACCTTTTGCTCACTAATGGAATTTGTCAACATGAAAGAGTCGTATTGTTCCCCGTTCAGGGGTCCGGTGCCAAATCCTCCGCCGTTTCCTGCCAGCGTCTCGCGTTAACACCGGGAGCTCAGGGAATCACGTGCCATAATCAAATTACCTCCGCGCAAACAAATAAGGTCAGAGACTCAAGGAGACGCGCATTAGAACCCGGTTCTGCTAATTAAACGGCAGGTTCGTCTGCGCATGAAGGCTGCCAGCGACCAGCATCCCAGCAATCATTTTTATGGATAATTCACTTTTTATCGATCAGATAAATGACTCTGCTTGAAGTTGTTAAACGATGCTATTTATAAAAGCAGTAAATATGATATCTTTAAGAATCAAGGTTCCCCAAACATGGATAAGGCTATAAATGGACCAAATCATCTTTTTATTAATATTATTATTATTATTATTATCATTATCATTGTTATTATTATTAATAATAATATATATATTTTTAATTAATTTCACACCCTCTGTGTGACCCTTAGAATTATTAGAATTATTTTAGTATTAATGTATTTAATTAAACATTCAATATTAATAAGTAAACATACAATATTCAATATATGATTAATTCCAACATAACTACTTTTTAAAATAAATATATTTAATATACATATACATTACATTTAATATACAATTAGGTTTAATACAAACATTTTAGTTCAATATATTTAACGTGATGTACATATCTATGTTAAAACATTACATTTAGCATAAAATGTGTTATACATATTTTAATTAAACATATTTAGAATACAATATGTATTATACACATTTGTTACAGTTTAATATTAAATTAATTTTAAAAGAAATATGTTTAAACCAATGCATTTAATATACAAAATATAATACAATTAAAATACATAATTCTATGAGAATATTAGATGTGATATTAAATCAATATATGTTCTGTAGCAGCTTTATGTCTCTTCAGATGTGAAATGAGTTACTGCTGGATGTTTGCTGTGGATTCACTGCTGTTTTTACCTGATTTATCATTCAATATCCAATGGCCTTTCTCTGAAGTGTGTAAATGTGAACGCTAAGAAGTTACAGGACGTTAAAATAGATCAAGTGTCTGGAAAAAACAAAGAAACATTAAACACATTGTGAACAGCAGGCCTGGAAGAGCCATACGTCTGATGACACAGTTTCAGGAGCAGCAGTTCGTGGGGTGTATTTCATGTGTTAACGCTGGTAATTGTTTTAATGTCTCTCTGTCCCAAACTACTGTTTAACCGCAACCTTATCAGACACTATTAGCTGTACCTTTACATTACCTTCTGCTGCTGCCTTTTGTAATTATTGACCATGACCTATAATGAGTTTATTTAAGCTGGATTGAGAGGAAGGTGGAAGAGCAGCCCGAGGCGTTTTGGCTCTCGCAGTGGAAGAAAAGGCTCTTTATCAACACCTGTCCGATCAAACCACAGAAGAAATGCGTCGTCAGCAGAAGCACGTTGTTTTTTTCTAGTTTTGTGTGTTATTACATGCCTGACATTCTCCAAGAAGACAAAGTCCCGCAGCGAGGGGCATCAATAAATCTGACAGACCACCTATGTGCCGTGATAACCGCCTCAGAGAGACACGCCGAGCACAAATCATATTTCATCTGCGGCTCAAACACAAACACTGATCTGCTGGAAGAACTCGACATCCACGTCAACTCCAGAAGCGTTCGGGGCCAATAATCAAACATCACTCTTACGCCTCTCATCCGTCCATGTGTTCAGATTCTGTCATTATTCACTCGTGAACCAAACCTGACAGGCTTCTGTGGATCTACGAAAGCAGAGTTTGGGGTGAAAACAGACTCACGTTTAAGGTGGAAAATCATTTCCTGACTTGGTATTTTTGACTTGTTCTCCAGTGCAAATATTCTTAAATCAATATGTATTTACTTAAAAAGCAAAATGACAGAACATATGCAGTCTTGCTTTGTGAAAAATATATCAAAATAATACTTCTGAGAGTAGTATAGAGTATTGTCTTGCTTTAAATAAGAACAAAATATCAGCCAGTGGGGTCAGAAAAATTATCGTGTTTGAATTACGTTTACTTTTCTGACCCCACCGGGAGACATTTGTCTTGTTTTAAGCATAAATGCATTTCATTTTAGTACATTGTTCACAAAACTTCAGAATATTTAGATATTTGTTCTGTAAATCATCTGAGAACTGCTTTCATGTGGCCTTCAAATCATGTCTTGATTATCGTGGCTGTAATTGCATGCCTGTTCTGTTTTTAGATGACTCTTGTGGAGTGGCGTAACCTATGCAGCATTTGCATTTCTTATGCATCTGAATCTAAAGGCTGAAGTTTGCAGTGTTGAATGTGACGGGAGTGAAAGACTGAACAGCTGAACAACTGTGAATCACGCAGACCTGAGGGTTAACATCATACAGGAGACATTTATAGTGTGTGCTGGACTTCTTTCATATAGAAGAACTATATTTCATGGGTCTGAGCCTGGATTGTGATTGAACTCTCAGGTCCGTGTTTGCAGTCAGCACTGAGGAGCTTTGGATCCTCAAACTCTGACACTAATGACACATAACCGGCTCGGAGACCGTCATCTTATGGGATAAGTGTGTGTGCTTTTAAGATGTATTGGGCGCAGAGATTTTAGCTCAGTCTTAAAAATGACGGTTCTTCAGTGATTCTTGGGTTCAGAAAAAAAACTCATGTTATCAGGAACAGTCTGAGGTTCTTGAGTTTCATGTTTCTCTGGTGAGAAAGTCTTTGTCGGTGTCAGTGCTTTGGTTTCTGATTTTAAATCATCAGATCATAGATGATTCTCTACAAAAATAGGGGATATAAAATAGTTATTTGCACAATTTATTTTAAAGGTCCCAAACTACTTAAGATCTAAGTGCAACATCTACAACATGCTGTCGATTAATAACTTCAATGCATCCATCAGTTTGTAAAAGTAAACGAAGTAATGTACTTACAATGGAGGCCTAACGAGCAATAAATCCTGGATGGTTTAAAAGCATAAATGTACAATATTCTTTATTAAAGCACTTATATTTAACACAATGATGTATGATATTTCAGCTGTAAAGTTAGCTTGCCTTTGTTTGTCCATTTAGTTATTTGTGATGGATGAACTTCAGGTTATTTGTTATATTATTTACAAATAACATTTATTTTGATATATAACACATATGCACACACACACACACACACACACACACACACACACACACACACACACACACACACACACACACACACTCACACATACATATATATATATAACAATTATTATGAATGAATTAATGTATTTATCACATAGCTTCTATGGCATCCGACTCAAAACCCTTGTTTTGTTCTGCCTGAAAATTTAATATTTAAGAGTTTACTGCTCTATACTCTGCTCTGGGATCAGTTTGCATGTTTATATGAAAAACAAAGATAATTCTCAGATCCGTTTATGAGAGGAATGGTCAGAAATCACTAGGAGATTTGTTTTCTTTATAGATCTGGAATAGAAATCAAAGGAATTCTATATTTGCTTCATGAGCTGATACAAAGTAGCATTCATTTTTTCAAATTCAGGCCAATTGCATTCTAAAATATTTAACCACATAATAAGTGCATAAGCCGTGGAATCTGCAGAACAGACGAGTCAGATATATGGGCATTCCAGGTATCCATAAAAGGGGAATATTCAAATGAGGGAACATTAGAATATTAAATCTTGATTTATATATGCGAGTGCCATTAGGGGTTATCATCTGGATCAGCAAACTATTTTTCAGGGGTTGAGATTTTTATGTAGTAGCAGACACATTTAGCACCGCGCCACCGAAAACATCCCCACTGTGACATCCTGCTGTTCATTGGCCGATTTCCGCCCATAAAAATGGCAGCCGATATTTAAATGCAAATCCCTTATGGGAAAATACCTGCGCGATCGCTGCATATAAATGATGTGGCATTGTACCTCTCTCGCTCTCTCTCACCTTATTACTGAATTACGGAGAGCGGGGAGAGAGGGGCGAGGGGGAAAGGTGATGATGGATTCTTTGTGGATGACACGGAAAGCATTATGAAGCCCCCGTTTGTCAGGCCAACATTAAGGGCTAATTTTGAAAATCTAGCGTGCAGTCAATTTCGTCCGGCCCGAGGGTGAAAGGTAGCGCGCTGACAGGAGGACTAATTTCACCCTCCTTATTTACCTCTATGCATCATTTCTGAGCGCCGCGCTGACACCCCAACGCCCGCTTTAAAAATGACACCAGTGCCACCAAACGCCCGGATATTAACCACCACGTACATGTGTGTGCGGCACGGAGAAGAAACAGATAAACCTGGCAAATCTATCATTTTAATAACAGCAAGCAAGGTTAATGTAGTTTACCTTACACAGGGGGTGAATAAAGGACCTGTGTGTGTGTGTGTGTGTGTGTGTGTGTGATCTTAAACAGACACATGCTGCCCTGCGACACACATGGCTGCTCTGATGGCTGTTTGTTGTGTAGCACGCAGCAGAAAAATCAAAGTCTTAATGCTATTGTGTGCCCATAACCATCTGTCAAAGCCACACGGAGATGAGAGCGAGATTACCCAGAATAAACAGGAATGCCGGAGCATCGGTGAGACCCTCGGGCGAAAAGACAAGACGAAGAACGAAGAGGGAGGAAAACGCTTCACGAAAGGACATCAAAGCCATTGTGATTCAGGAGTTGTCTGACGGCGGCGTTTGTAACGATGACAATCTAACACACAGACACCATGATGACCGTGATGATGATGATGATGAAGGTCTTCAGACAGTATTTCATCGCTGGAAACTTTTCCCTTGGAGACGTCAGAGGAACATTTAGTTGTTCCCGGGGCGGTTCCTGAGGTGGCGAATCTGTGTAAATTTACCGTGACGTCTCTGGAAGTGTTATTCGAGAGGGAGATTTTCCCTTTAAACCCTCATCCGGAGCCTCAATGGAGAAGATGCAAACCAACACACAGCAGCCGGTGCGAAAAGAGAAACAATCTATTCTGCTCTCAAACAACTGCAGAAACACCTCTCAGATGTTCTTCTCTAATTAACCTGATTTCCGTGGTTCTGCTAGTGTAGCAGAGAGGTCTTTTAAACACTTTAATGAGATGAATGAAATCACAAGAGCTGTTACTAACCTAGTGTTCAGCATCAGCGTGCACATCCCCGACCGGTGTCCCTGATCAAACCTCAAACTAAGAGACAAAACGTTTGTGCATTTGAGTGTGTGAGGAGAACGAGTGTGTGTGTTTGTTTGATCAAGTTAAATACTGTTTAAATGTGTATATGTGCCAATAATCTCTAAGTGAAGTGGTCTAAATGTATGTATATATTTTCAAATAAAAAGATAAAGGTGCTTCACGATGCCATAGAATAAATGTTTTGTCTAAATGGTTCCATAAAGAACCTTTAACATCTGAAGAACCTTTCTGTTTCACAAAAGCTTCTATGTGGTGAAATAATGTTCTTCAGATTATAAAAAGGTAAGAGATGATTCTTTAAATAATCTTTGACTGAATAGTTCTTTGTGGAACCAAACAGGGTTATTATATGGCATCGTTATGCATAACCTTTTAAAAACCCTTATTTTTAAGAGTGAGGGTCCATAAAATGTCCGTCCAATCTTATCCCTCAATCCGAGGGTTACTCTACCTGTCTGTCAATGTATATATTTGCATACCACCACCCACCCTGTCCACACAAACACAGACATGATACGTCATCAGCGCCTTTCATTACGCTTTTGAAGCTCGAGCTAGAATGGACGGTGTTACTGTAATGTTTTCTCACCGGTGAACGAGACATCATCTAATCTGACAGCACTGCATTCGTCTCTCATCGTGTCGCTGGTCAGCCTCTGCTCGGCCTGTGTGCAGTCATGTGATTTAGAGGAGGCGGGGCTTCGGAGAGTGATTTGCAGGGAGGGTGGGATCTTATGCTTTTAAAGCTAGCTATTGTCTCTCCGACATCACCTAGCCTACCTTTTAAAACTGAAAAGTATCAATAAAAAAAATTAAATATGGACTATTTTACCCAACAGTTGGTGTTCTGTGTATTATTTGTCTAGAAACCTACTTTACGCAGGAACTAAAATGCAAATGCAATTGCATTGCAAGTGTGCAGACAGTTGCATGAACTCAACTTCTGTTTTCATGGCAGATACTCAAGGGCATTATAGAGTTACCATCAGTGAAATGGAAATCTGTTTTGTTATTAATCAGGAAGTTAGATACAAACATGTCATTTTTAATTTGCATTGCTTTTGCGCTGCACTTTGACTTATTTGGGAAGCACACAATCAAGCTTGTGACGTTAGGAGCATTTGTGGTTGTGTTCCCGTGAGTATGTTTTGATTCTTAGAGTAATGTTTCATTAGCTTTTTTTTGGCCATAAATGCAAATGCAAACACACATAGTATTACAAGATTCAAACATGTCAGTGTATTTTTATTGCATTATGAATAGAGCAAGCTTGCATTGCTAGAAATGTTTTCATTTTTGTACTTGTGTAGAGTATGTTTTGTACATTATCGTTAGCTTAGCAACATGCAAATGCCAAACTCCAATGCTCTTTTGTGAGCAGAATGCTATTTCTATAATGCACTCATGAGTCTCCATTTAAGTTTAGCTGCTGCTGTCTATCTAGCCTATAGCAGCTCATAGTTTCAGAGCAGATGTGTTTGAGAGTGTATTCATGAGCAGTGGTGTCAGTGTGTGAGGGCCAGCGTTTGCTGCTCTACTCCTGTCAGACTGCCACACGCTGAAAGCACTTCCCGTCCCCGTTCTCTCAGGTCATGTTTCAACTAAATAACTATCAGTCAAACTCTTGCCCTCTCTGCTCCTGCACTCCAAGAACAACACCTCCTCAACACCTCTCCTCCTCCGATCTGTCCATCACAGTTCCTTCACAAAAGCAGCTACACACATCCAGAAACCTGATCTATAATGTGTGAGAATTAAAGAGTGTCTGTGGACGAGTGCAGGTTCAAAATAACGGGTTCTATTGCATTTGTGGCATCAATTTTGCATGCATGCATACATAAATACATGAATAAATGAATGAATGAATGGAAGAATGAACATAAATTAACACCAACAATACTACTACTACTACTACTACTACTACCAATACTAATAATAATGGCAATCATCATCATCCTTATTATCATTAATATTATTATTTTGATGTGTCCCTCAGATTTGTTTGTTTTTAATGTTACAGTTATGCACTTATAGTGGAAGTGAATGGGCCTGACAATAAACATTAAAATACACTTTTAAAAGTAAAAACCACAAGACAATGTATGTGTTAACTTGACACTAGTGAGATAAACTCTCTTAAAAAACTTGTACCAGTAATGTGTGGTGTTGCAATCAATGCCAAGGCCGTGGGTTTGTTTCCAGAAGAAAGCATGAACTGAGAGCATGCATATATTGAATGCAGTGCTTTGGAGTAAAGTATCTGCTAAATGCATCAATTTAAATGGAAAACAAAACACTTACTAACCTAGTCTGTTTAACATTAAATATCTACTATTTCACCTTCAAAACACTAGAGAGCAACTGTTTACGTGGTGTAAACTCGTCAGGCATTACTGTACATCAGTAACACATGAGCAAAAGTTCATCCTAGAAAAGTATTCGGACAGTTTAAACACTTTGCAGCTCAAATAATGAACAGCTTTTGCCTCATATTTAATCCTCTGGAACACTGACCAGTAGACACCTTTTTGTATCCATTAATGCAATTTTTATTTGTTTTTACAAACTGAGGTACGTGTTAAAATGATTTTCTGTAGTAATCAACATTGTGTTACCAATGCCGATAGTGTCTGTTGTATTGAACTCTGAACGCTCCTCTACAGGCCATATTTTATGTTGCATCTCAGACTGACTCAGCGATACGGAGGTCAGTTACTGTACCAGCTGCTTATTAAATTCATCTTATATGATATTATATTGTAAATAATGGTTGAATTTGGAAACACACCTCTTGGGTACAGCATAAAGCAGAATATTTAATCATACTCAGAATGAAAGGACACGTTTAAGTGTGTTTTAACGAGTTTGTAGCTTTGCACGCTCGCCAGGCCATAATTACTGCATTATTGTACTGCAGCTTCACGTCCAGTGACGAACCACATGACTCGAGACAGCCGTGTAAAGGAGAAGAGGTGACAGCAGCGGTGCTGATGATGGGGGAGACTGCTTCGTTACCTTGACGACAAATTTATTTATGGTTGCCTGAGATGACATGTGGTAATGTTCCGTACCTGCTGATGGGGGGGTGATGGGGGTTCTCCTGTTTCAGCCTCAGTTGACAATTAAGACCTGGGCGACTGTAGCCGGGGGTTAATACTGCTCATTAAAAGAACTAGGTCATTAGCAGGGAATCAGGGCTCTTAAGGCAGCACGGGGGGGGGGGCAAGTGTGTGTGCGTGCGTGTGTGTGTGTGTGTGTGTGTGTGTGTGTGTGTGTGTGTGTGTGTGTGTGTGGAGTCAAATCTGCATCTCCATGAACACGGCTCTTACATTAATTAACCTCCCTTTTCCTGGTTGAGGGAAAAAAATCTGTTATCATATATTCACATGGCTGTACACCAATTAATTGCAAAGAAAAAAGAAGGCAGTTTACCGTCATCCCAGCGGTCGCCCTGTCTGCCTGCGCAGGAGATCCATTATTCCAGGGAAGGAGAAGAGACGTGGAAAAAAAAGGGAGCAAAAGAAAAAAGTCTAATGTGTATGATGAGTAAAACGAGGATCGGGACCGAATCAGGGGAGGGGGACACGGGGAATAAAAGCCTCGGAAATGAAAATAAATAATCTTGGCTAATACCTCACCTTAGGAGAGCAGGCGGGGTCCCAGCCAATCAGAGCGCTTCGGAAACACCTTCAAACACACACACACACACACACACACACACACACACACACACACACACACACACACACACACACACTCTTTGACCTTCAGTGCAGAGGCTTACAGAAGAAGCACACACACTCGCATGGCCCTCAGGAGACGGGCGCAGCGAGAGAGGAGATGTTCCTTACTGAGAAACAACATCAGAGCATCAGAGACCGATAGAGGACTAGTTCATCTCTGGATGTCACGGAGAGCTGAGCAAAGACCACACACACATATATCTGCAGCTAAACACAACATGTGCTGGTCCTTTGCAGTGTGTGTAATCATCCAGTGTAATGTTCCTGTAAAAGCCCGGTGCAGTGTTTGCTGTTCATTCCAGCACAGGTTGTTTCTATAAAAGTCACCACCCAGTTTAAAGTGTCTCCATAAATCCAGTGCAGTGCATTTCAGTATTTCTGTGAAGCTGATTTCATACAGTTTTGTAGTGCATGTAAAAAGTCCATTAAAAATGTTTTGTCCGCTGCATTGTGTTTCTGTAAAGCCCAGTGTTTCAGTGAGGTCTAGTGGGTTTCTTTACTGCTCGGTTCAGTGTGTTTCTGTAAAACCCAGTGTGTTTTTTGTGCAAAGTGTTTCTTTAAAAGGTTGCACTTTATTTTATATTATGTGTGCTTACATTTACTTACACTGTACTTGCCTGAAAAGTATTGTACAATAAGGTAACTGCATGGGTTGAGGTTAGGTTTGGGGGCAGGTTCAGTGTTAGTGCCTTGATATTACCCAGTTATTGTAATTATTATAATAAATGCATAGTACATGTGGAACAGGACTGTAAAAATAAAGTGGCAACAAAGCCGATTAAAGTGTTTCTGTAAGTCCAGTGCAGTGCATTTCAGTATTTCTGTGAAGCTGGTTTTGTTCAGTTGTGTAGTGTCTAAATCTTTTGTACATTCCTGTGTGTTTTTATGCAACATGTTGCTGAAAAGCCCAGTGCGGTGTTTGCTGTTCATTCCAGTGAATACTGTTCCCATATAGTCCAGTGCATGGCATTGCAGTGATTCTGTGAAGCTGTTTAAGTTCAGAAATCCAGTGAAATGTTTTGTACAGTGCAATGTGTTTCTGTGAAGACCATTATGCTTTTGTGCAGTCTAGTGCAATACATTGCTGTTCATTTGAGTATAGAGTGTTTTCTGTAAAGATCAGTGGCAATGGGTTCTTTACTGTGCAGTGCAGTGTTCTCCATCCGTGTAGTATGTTTAGTGTGCTTCTGTGAAGTATTCTTTTGCACAGTTTAGCAGTGTGTTATATGCTTGTGTACCAGCCCACTGCAGTGTGTTTCTGTAAAGCTCATTCTGCAAAAGTCTCATGCACATCAGTGTTTCTGTGAGTCTGTTTCTGTCTCTTTAACTCATGTTTGTAATTTGACTCTTTGACCTTCGGGCTCAGATCAAAGCTCAGTCGTCTCTCCAGCTGGCCCTCTTCTCACTCCAAACAACATGTACACTGGTTCCAGATCCACTGTGTCGCATGACCTTCCTCACGCCAGGAGATAATTGGCTTCTTCCGAATCAAATTCAGCAAATCACTCCAAAGAAGATAGTTTTTCCCCTTTATTATCTCTGTTTTCCCAGATGAGTTTCCATACTCGTGTCATGATCCGAGGACGCCTCTCAACCATCGGTTATTCAAATGTTTATCAATTATTATCCAGTCAGGAGAGTTTAAGGTAACAGAAGTGATCGGAGACTGGAAAAGCTTCTTCAAACACATAAACCTCATCATATTTGCCATGCGGTTCTTCTTAAGTCTCTACCGGGAGCTTTACAGATTTAAGCACTGATTATCATTCGTGTCTTATTCTCCTGCAGTAGATTTGAGAGAAACTCTGATGAAACGATCCAAACTTAAATGATACAATACGTCAGATAGGATAATTTTGTCATGCATATTTAATGTGACACCAGTTTCCTGAGGTGAGGGCCAAATCGAGACATGAGTCTTGGCTTTCTAAGGACTGTACAAATTATCTGAGGGTTTTTCTTCTTTCATCTGTTTGGTTAATGCTTGATGAAGATAGACGTGTCCCCTGATCATGCTATATTTCGGTCTTATTGTTTTTTATGAGTACAAATATGATGAAATTCCCTCTGATATTGAAGCAATACTCTACTGTGGTCCACTTTTACCTTAAAGGAACTTTTCGCTGTGAAGTCTGTTGGTGAATTTTGTTTACGCTCTCTATAATGAATAAAAACTCTGCAACTATCTGTGGAATAATCACAGGCTGCTGTAACTCGTCTGTAATAACCAGCGCTGTGTGTGTGTGTGTGTGTGTGTGTTCAACGAGCTACAGGAGGGACTAAAATAAGAGATTTGCTCAATTAAGCAATAGCGAGTGAGCTGAGAGACACCTGTGCGTACAGGAAGCTGTGGTGTGTGTGTGTGTGTGTGTGTGTGTGTGTGTGTGTGTGTGTGAGTGTGTGTGTGTGTGTTTGTGTGTATGCGTGAGTGTATGAGTGTGTGTGTGTGTGTGTCTGTGTGCGTGAGTGTGTGGTGTGTGTGTGTGTGTGTGACAGTGTGTGTGTGTGTGTGTGTGTGTGTGTGTGTGTCTGTGTGTGTGTGTGTGTGTGTGGTGTGTGTGTGTGTGTGTCTGTGTGCGTGTATGTGTGTGTGTGTGTGTTCAACGAGCTACAGGAGGGACTAAAATAAGAGATTTGCTCAATTAAGCAATAGCGAGTGAGCTGAGAGACACCTGTGCGTACAGGAAGCTGTGTGTGTGTGTGTGTGTGTGTGTGTGTGTGTGTGTCTGTGTGCGTGAGTGTGGTGTGTGTGTGTGTGTGTGTGTGGTGTGTGTGGTGTGTGTGTGTGTGTGACAGTGTGTGTGTGTGTGTGTGTGTGTGTGTGTGTGTGTGTGTGTGTGTGTGTGTGTGTGTGTGTGTGTGTGTGTGTGTGTGTGTGTGTGTGTGTGTGTGTGTGTGTGTGTCTGTGTGCGTGTATGTGTGTGTGTGTGTGTGTTCAACGAGCTACAGGAGGGACTAAAATAAGAGATTTGCTCAATTAAGCAATAGCGAGTGAGCTGAGAGACACCTGTGCGTACAGGAAGCTGTGTGTGTGTGTGTGTGTGTGTTGTGTGTGTGTGTGTGTGTGTGTGTGTGTGTGTGTGTATGCGTGAGTGTATGAGTGTGTGTGTGTGCGTGTGTGTGTGGTGTGTGTGTGTGTGGTGTGTGTGTGTGTGTGTGTGTGTGTGTGTGTGTGTGTGTCTGTGTGCGTGTATGTGTGTGTGTGTGTGTTCAACGAGCTACAGGAGGGACTAAAATAAGAGATTTGCTCAATTAAGCAATAGCGAGTGAGCTGAGAGACACCTGTGCGTACAGGAAGCTGTGTGTGTGTGTGTGTGTGTGTGTGGGTGTGTGTGTGTGTGTGTGTGTGTGTGTGTGTGTGTATGAGTGAGTGTGTGTGTGTGTGTGCGTGTGTGTGTGTGTGTGTGTGTGTGTGTGTGTGTGTGTGTGTGTGTGTGTGTGTGTGTCTGTGCTGTGTTAAAATCACGGCTGATTACCTCCACGAGTGCCGTCTCTTCCCCTACCTGTGCTGCTCGCTGACACACTCTCACAAACAGCTCATTAACTCATCACTGTCTGGGAAATAACACACGTGTGTTTACAGACTGTGTGACTGCTCTAATGTGGGGAGAAAAACACAGATCAGGCTTTGTCAGGACATCAGGAGGGAGAGACAGCCTGAAACAGACAGGAAATGAGGGCTGCGTTACAGGAAGTCGAGAGTGCTGCAGCGTCAGAAAGAACCTTTTTAATGAAGGAATATTATTGGTCCCTCTAGAACCATGATGATAAATCCCAGTGGGGCAGTAAGTCGTGTATTTAGGGGATTTGTGTCACTTTAGGTAGCATGTTACCTCCGAGGTCTGGTTACTGAGCATGGTGGGTTGTGGTCCATGTGTCACAGTCGTCACATTTATACATTAGGCAGATCATTTTAAAGTATACTGGGTAAAAAAACACTGATCTATTTTAATTTATTATAATTTTTACGAAACAATATTGATTAAATCCCAAGAATCAATTAGACCAGCCTGTTTTCAGTTAATCCATCCAATAAATCGCAGTAAACAGTGTTGCCAACTTATCAGTATTAGCTATATTCAGCAACTTTTTCTTCAAAAAGCACCTAGCAAAAAATTGAGCAATTTATTCGGCAACTTTTAGCAACTGTGACTCAAATGATGAAAATGCACATATTGTTCCTCTAAATTACAGAAAAAGAGGAAATCAAAGGTGTCCAGCAGACGGTACACATCACGTGAATTAAGTTGATAGTTCAATAGTTCAAGTAACATTGATCGTTTATGATAACACCTTGTTATTAGTTTGTACCTGCACTGGTTTATCAGTTAAAACATATGAAGAAAAAGTAAAAAGGTACTGGTCATTTTCGACCAGGACATTATCTGTTGTCACTTGAACAC
>QVTF01010884.1:12500-20327 GCA_003573665.1 Oxygymnocypris stewartii | reverse complement strand
GGTGTGTGGGTGGTGGGTGTGTGTGTGTTGTGTGTTGCTTGAGTGTGTTTGTGTGTATCAGGGCGTCTCTCTCTTATGTTCACTGATTTCATCACTCTGTAAAGTGTCTCACTGTAACTTCCTCATAGTATCCGACGTTACTCAAGAGCATCTGAGGAACACAACTGAACACGCACGCATGCGGTGTGTGTGTGTGTTCAGTGTTGTGATCGTGTGTGTATGTGTGTTCAGTGTTGTGATTGTGTGTTCAGTGTTGTGTGTGTGTGTGGTGTCAGTCACTATCATCAAGTTGTGTTGTAATGGAGTGTGTTTGACCCTCGTGTTTGCAGTGCATTATGGGTGTGTGACAGATGAGCACACCTGAGGAGAGTGTGTGAGATCAGAGGTCAGATCTTCATCCGTCTGTCTGTCTCACAGCACCTGTCTGTCTCTCACAGTCTCACACAGTCCAGAAAAACATCATTGTTTCAGTTCAGCTTATCTCTGCTCTCCCAAATATCCTGTTTCTTCGAGCTGCGCGTCCAGAAAGCTCTTCCTGCTGCAGGCTGACTTCACTTCCAGCTTTAGCACAATCTCATCCGCTCCGAGCCGCGCTCGTAACCACACGCACACACACACACAGGAGTGAGGACGGCCGTCCTGCTCCATCATGGCCAGCACCATTAAGGTAAGAGCGGCTCCTGACGCACTCGTTTGTGTAGATCCAAACGAGTGCTGAGAGCTCCTTCACCCGTCTCTGCTCATCTTCTGAGAGTTTGTGTTGAATTTCGCTTCTTCGGACAAATCTGGGTGGTTACATGAACTGATTTAACTAGTCGTACAACTTAGTCAACTGATCATAACTTTTACAGGGTTTCTGCGGGTCTTACAAAATCTTAATTCACTCTTTCCACAGATTAAGGCCTTAAAAGGTCTTATATCAGAGCAGAACGTCTTAAAGTCGTGGCATTAAATGATGCAATAACCGCAACAAATGTCTGTCTTGTTTTCTAGTGCAAATATCTAAACACTCTTAAATCAAGACACATTTACTGGAGATGCATATAAACAGTCTTCTTCTGAGAAACTGAACAAAATCAAGTGAGTTTATTATTTAAAACAAGAACAATATCTGTCAGCGAAATGAAAACTTGTTTTCACTTTGAAATGAGTCAATTCTTTTGAGCCTTTTGGCAGGAATATTTGTTTCTTGTTTTAATCATAAATTCTTCATTTTGATACATTTCTCAGAGAACAAGACTTAATATCTTCAGTTTGCATCTTGATTTAAGGATCTTTAGACATCTGCGCTGGAAAACAAGACAGAAATACAGAGGAACAGCAGTTTTTCTCAGGGTTTGTTCAAAAGGTAAACGTTATTTCCATACGTGACCCTGGAACACAAAACATAAGTGTACATTTTTCAAATTGAGATTTATAAATAGTCCGAAAGCTGAATAAATAACTTTACATTGATTTATGGTTTGTTATGATATACAATATTTGGCTGAGATACAACTATTTGAAAATCTGGAATCTGAGGGAGCAAAAAAAATCAAAATATTCAGAAAATCGTTCTTAGAAATGCATATTACTTATCAAAACGGAAGTTGGTTTATATATTTACGGTAAGAAATGTACTAAATATCTTCATGGAACATGATCTTAATATCTAATGATTTTTGGCATAAAATAAAAATGTATAATTTTGATCCATACAATGTATTTTTGGCTATTTCTACAAATATACCTGTGCTGCTTATGACTGCTTTTGTGCTCCAGGGACACATTCTAGTGTTTGAGCAGAGCTTTTCAATCTAAAAGCTTGTTTTCTTGTTCTTATAAAGTAATGGAGATCTGCTGTAAGTTGTATTCTAAAACTTTGAAGTGTTGCAAATACAAGACATTTAGATTTAGAGACCATATTGATGTATTGTGCTCCCTTCAATGTATTCTTTACTGAAGTCTACCTTCGTCAATCAACCCTGTTTTATTCAGTTGCAGGAAATCTTAGATTGGTCAGATTTGAGAAAGAAAAGTTGCTGAAATGTCATTTGGTTGTGTCTTGCGACATGGGACAAAACATGTCCAGCAATTGTAACTGCTAATAGGTTTAAAATGACGTTTCCACGATGTAATTTTTTTTTGAGATGCACTTGTATTTAACACAATTATCCCCTTTAATTGAATTTGATCATTATTATATCAAATCTATAACACTTCTCACTACATCTAAAACAATGTGTCCACAGAGAGGGGTTCAATCATGCTAGAACATGGATACAAATGTGTTTAATGATGAAAAAGAGCTTGTTTTATCAAAGGCAACACTTAATAATATCTCTAATCAAAGCAAGGTTGTTTTTCAGTGGCACATGCATGTTTTATAAGGTTTCAAAGTTGTCCCCACTTTTTGTCAGCA
Source organism: Oxygymnocypris stewartii (assembly GCA_003573665.1). Classification (NCBI taxonomy): domain Eukaryota; kingdom Metazoa; phylum Chordata; class Actinopteri; order Cypriniformes; family Cyprinidae; genus Oxygymnocypris; species Oxygymnocypris stewartii. Next base: position 17,926 of record QVTF01010884.1, on the reverse strand, counting down.
CCGTCAAACATTCATTCAAATGTAATACAATCATGAAATATCAGTGGCAGCTGTCGCTCTAAACAACCCTCTTTCCATATTCAACGCCTGCAGATCAGTGTCAGACAGACAATCAACATTAAAACTAATCAACATGTTAGTTTTCCTTCAAACAAGCACAAATATCTGCCAGCGGAGTGAGAGAAATCATCTTGTTTAGCCTGTGAATTAAGATTATTTCTTACCGCATTGGCAGATATTTGTGCTTGTTTTAAGCAAAAACTAACAAAATGTTTATATATACGCTGCAAAAAATGCTTTTCTTGCTTAGACTTTGTCTTGTTTCCAGCCAAATATCTAGAAATTCTTAAATCAAGGAGGAATTTCTAGATAAGAAAAATTTGTCTCGTTTTTAGAAAAAATGTGTTACAATTACGTGCGTTTTTGCTTGAAACAAGCTAAATAATCTTGTTTTCTGTTTGAAATAATATTATTCCCCATTGGCAGATTATTTAGCTTGTTCTAAGCAAAAACTCACTTCATTTGAACTAGTTTTTTCTGAAAACAAGATAATAATTTTTACTTGTCTAGAAAATCCTCTTGATTTAAAAATTTCTAGATATTTTGGCTGGAAACAAGACAAAAAGCCGAAGCTAGAAAAGCATTTTTTGCAGTGTACATATATATTTTTAGAAAACAAGACTTAATATCTTAAATCATTTTACTTGTCAAGTAAATTCATCTTGATTCAAGAATGTTTAGATATTTATTCTAGAAAACTAATACTAAGAGAATAATGTTTTGCAGTGTAGAGTTAAAAAACGAATAGTTTTATTTGTTCAAACGATTAATTGCATTAAAGAAACATTTGTTTACACGATATATGAGTGTATACTGTGTATATTTATTATGTACATATAATACAAACACATGCATGCATATATTTAAGAAAAATGTAAGTTTATATATAAAATATTAGAATATAAATATCTAAATGTCAATATTTTCAAATGATAAAAAACAAGCAATACGTTCATTTTTGTCTGGGATAGATTTTTTTATACATCTCTACAAACGTTATCAGTGAAATACAGAGTTCAGTTACTAAACGTTATAACACACAGACGTGACGATGTCTGTAAGGATCTCTAAGAGATAGTTGATCTGAAAAATTATCATTATGTCATTATTTACCACAAAAAAGAAGATATTTCGATTTTTTTTAGGTCCATACAATTAAAGTCAGTTTTCTTCAGAATCAGAACCTCTTCATTTCCAATTGTTCCACTGAAGAAGTCCAACAGGTTTGAAACATCAGGCGGAGAATAAAATATAACCGATCGAATACATTTAAGAGTCCTTTTTTATTATTTATTGAATTTAGGGATATTAACAATATAATAGAGGAGGACCAAAAATCTTGACTAGGTATTAAACAATATTTGAATGTGCGTTATATTAACCCTTACAGCTGTGTCATCGGTTGTCATCGTTTGCAATGGATTATTAAATCTAAGTACGTACTGTATTAACCTAATGTTGCGTGTGCTATCATACGTTTCATGTAATATGAGCCCCTAGCGTTTGTTTGGTTGTTTCTTTTCTCTTCCAGACACAGTATGTCAGTCTTGTAAGTGTTTGGAGAAAATTTTAATAAAAGATGACAGATGGAGGACTGTCTCTTTAAGACCCACTGGGTCAGAATCACACGCGTGTTTGACCGTAGAGGAGATGTTTGAACATGGAGTCCGTGGAGAGATGATGAGGAGATGATTCACACAGATGTGCTGTGAATGTGAAACTCATCAGATGCTTTCGTTTCTCTTCATGTTCCATTCAGCTTTTATTAGAAAGTCAAAACAACAGCCAGTTCTGTGTCCAACGCTTCTGTCGGTTCACATACAGTGAACACTGTAACTCATCTTTCCGTTCTGTTTATAATCTTATTCTGATTCATTCAGATCATTTATTAAGTTATTAATAATGACTGAGTTCGAACAGGTTTCCGAAACACTCCTGCCGTCTGTCAGTCAAGCGGATAGTCCCGCCCCCAACCAGCGTTACGTTTATGTATTTCTATATAATTCTGTATTATTTTATTTCGGTTTTAGTTAAGCATCAAGTTAAACTAAAGTTTTTTTTTCAAAACTTCACACAGAATTGCACACGCGAAATGCCTCACATCTCTAAATATCACATCTTAAAAGCAAACATTTGTCTTACGTTGCAAACACCTTTGCCATAATATAATATTTTTGGATATATATACACACACAGTTATTCATGAGCTCCTGTGTACATTTCTGTCAGATTGAAAGTAATTGTCAGAGAGATGTTGAAAGATTCACAAACGTGTTTTTTACAGTAAGCAGCTGTGTTTGTGAATACAGTATGAAAGAAGAGAAATACATCAAGCTTGTGTAGATGTGTGTTTATTGATCGTTTGGTGTTCATGCACATGTGATGAATTAATGTGTCGTTCTGATTGGCTGTGTTGGAAAAAGGAAAAAGTGTCAGCTTTTAGAAATCGTGCGACACGTAAAGATTTCGTGAGCAAGCAGATGAAAATGAAAATAAGAAATGCTGCCTTGATAAATAGCTGAAATAAAAAAATATTATCTTAGTATTTTTGTACTAAATGTATAAATATATTTCTTGAATTAAGATTCATTTATGCTACAAGTAAAATGATTTAAGATATTATGTCTTGTTTCTGTAAAAAAATACCAACATTTTGTTAGTTTTTCCATAAAACAAGCCCAAATATCTGCCAATGGGGCGAGAAAAATCATCTTGTTTAGCCTTTGAATTAAGATTATTTTATTACCCATTGGCAGATATTAAAACTAACTAAATTTAGATTTTTTTTTAAACGATTTAATATCTTAAATCATCTTACTTGTCAAGGAAACGCGTTTTGATTCAAGAATGTTTGGATATTTATATTAGACAACAAGACAAAAATACTAAATAAGAAATCATTTTTTGCAGTGTATATTTTTTATTGCATATCAAGTGAGGAACATGATTTTAGTTTGAGTTAACTATGATAAACCAGCTCTAATCTCTCGTCATCGGTTGAGGGTTCGAACTCTTTGCACACTTCTTCTCTACAGAGAGGGGGGGGGGGGTGCATTTGTGTCGCTCCTGCGGCGTTAACGATGGGCGTCTTCCTCACGAATGCAGACGGATGGGCTTCTTCCTCTTTTCCATTCCCAGCCCCTGTTATCCCGTGCTGTCAGGAATGCAGGAAATGGTGGCAGAGCACTTCCTGTCTGTGGCTGCTTGTGTGAAAGACTCAAACTCATCGAGCTTTACGTAAACCCATACAAGTCTCTTTCGTTCACTTTTTCTTTCCCTGTGTTCTTTGGCAGAGGTGTGCAGACTGTCAATCACTGCAGTGCTTCCCTCTGATTGGCTGAGAGTGTTGGGTGGGTGGGGCATTGTGTGTGTTATTGGCGTGTTTTATGAGAGCTCTGAGAGGGTTTGAAGGATGAGGAGGTGCTGTGGTGTGTTTTTCTCTCAGGTGAAGGTTGCTTTGACCCGTTTGCTCACTAATGGGTTTCACAGCTCCGTTATCAGCAGCCCTGCAGATTCATCTGGTTTCCGACATCATTTCCTTTTCCTCCTGCTGATCCCAGAGCTGCGCTCTCTGTCCTCATAGTCTCCCTGTTTCTGTGTTTGAATTCAGCTGCAGTGTTTAACCCTATGAAGCTACTGTTTCATGTTTGATTGTGCGTTTCTAATGTCTTTAAATGATCAACGTGATCAATCTCCTCATTTCTTCTGTCGTCTGATTGATAGTTTAGAGGGTTTTATTCAGTAAAAGCTCTTAATTGTACAAATGTTCAGCTTCTGCTGTCAAATCTGGAGTGATTTTGATCAAGTAAGCGTCAGAATAACTGCAGTAATATCTCCAGATGAACACTTTCTGAAGCAGCTCAGCTTTACTTGATTCTCCATCAATCATGTTTTATTCTCAAATCTGATCATCAGGATCTTCTGAGGAGCGTTTGTTACTTTCACCGTTCCTTAGCGGAGGAACGATCTTCATCACATCTTCTGAGGAGCGTTTGTTACTTTCACTGTTCCTCGGCGGAGGAACGATCTTCATCACATCTTCTGAGGAGCGTTTGTTTACTTTCACTGTTCCTCAGCGGAGGAACGATCTTCATCACATCTTCTGAGGAGCGTTTGTTTCTTTCACTGTTCCTCAGCGGAGGAACGATCTTCATCACATCTTCTGAGGAGCGTTTGGTTACTTTCACTGTTCCTCAGCGGAGGAACGATCTTCATCACATCTTCTGAGGAGCGTTTGTTACTTTCACTGTTCCTCAGGCGGAGGAACGATCTTCATCACATCTTCTGAGGAGCGTTTGTTACTTTCACTGTTCCTCAGCGGAGGAACTGATCTTCATCACATCTTCTGAGGAGCGTTTGTTACTTTCACTGTTCCTCAGCGGAGGAACGATCTTCATCACATCTTCTGAGGAGCGTTGTTACTTTCACTGTTCCTCAGCGAGGAACGATCTTCATCACATCTTCTGAGGAGCGTTTGTTTCTTCACTGTTCCTCAGCGGAGGAACGATCTTCATCACATCTTCTGAGGAGCGTTTGTTTCTTTCACTGTTCCTCAGCGGAGGAACGATCTTCATCACATCTTCTGAGGAGCGTTTGTTCTTTCACTGTTCCTCAGCGGAGGAACGATCTTCATCACATCTTCTGAGGAGCGTTTGTTACTTCACTGTTCCTCAGCGGAGGAACGATCTTCATCACATCTTCTGAGGAGCGTTTGTTACTTTCACCGTTCCTCGGCGGAGGAACGATCTTCATCACATCTTCTGAGGAGCGTTTATTACTTTCACTGTTCCTCAGCGGAGGAACGATCTTCATCACATCTTCTGAGGAGCGTTTATTACTTTCACTGTTCCTCAGCGGAGGAATGATCTTCATCACATCTTCTGAGGAGCGTTTGTTACTTTCACCGTTCCTCAGCGGAGGAATGATCTTCATCACATCTTCTGAGGAGCGTTTGTTACTTTCACCGTTCCTCAGCGGAGGAATGATCTTCATCACATCTTCTGAGGAGCGTTTATTTCTTCATCTCTCAATCATTATATGTGTGGATCATTTACATCTCATCTTACTGAGACATATTACTGAGACGTCTTCATATTCTCACTGTATCAGACTATATGAGCCATACAAGCCTGATAGAGCAAATAATAACACATATGCAAACTTTTATTTAAATATTTTATTTAAAATGTTTCAGCAAATGGTTCCATTTCAAAGAGTTTTTTCTGATGATAATTTCATGTCAGGCTTGACAGGGTTAATAATGCGGCAGACATGTCACATTTAAAGACACATACGGTTAGTTTAAAGTGTGTTTTTCGATCTTTCAAATGTTCAATGTGTTCACACATGACACTCGAGGAGATGCT
>QVTF01010884.1:0-7500 GCA_003573665.1 Oxygymnocypris stewartii | reverse complement strand
TTAGTATTGTTGAGATACTATTATATTTGATAAATAATTTTTTGTGACCATATTCATTTTAAAGTAGTATTTTCGGTAAATCTACTGATATAAAATGTATATCCTGAAGTCGCTAATGCTAAATGCATTGATGTATTCTTTGTGCTTTAGTTGAATATGTACTTGATGTCAAGTAAGGGACATGTTTGTGTGGTTGTAGTTTGAGTGATAAGAACCCTGTTGAAGTGACTGGCAGCTGATGAAGGTATGATCAGATGTGTGTGCTGTGTCCGAGCTGCTCTCTGTTGTTGCTCCTGCATCAGCAGCGCTGGCCGTGTTTCACAGATGCGTGTGAGTTGAGCGGCTCTTTCCGTCTCCACATGAGCGAGCGCGTCTGAAGCCTCTGGGCTGTTGATGGCACATTCCTGCAGAATCCCTCACATCTGTGTCCTCGTGTGAGAATCACAAAGCTCTGGACAGATTCAGTGTTCAGCTCCTCCGATCTTCACTTGCTGTTTCTCATTCAGTTCATTCAGGCTGAACAGTGTAACAAAGACTCGGTTTGGGGTCAGTAAGATGTGTTTGAAAGTCTCTTCTGCTCACCAAGACTGCATTTACTTGACCAAAATTACAGCAATAATGGTAAAATATTATTATGATCTAAAACAACTGTTTTCTATGTGAATATCTGTTGAACTGTAATTTATTTCTGTGATGCACAGCATCATTTTCAGCATCATACAGTCTTCAATGTCACATGATCTTCAGAAATCATAATAATATGCTGATTTGCTGCTCAAGAAACATTTATGATTATTATCAATGTTGAAAACAGTTGAGCTGCCTGATATTTTTTTGTGGAAACTGTGATCCATTTTATTTTTCAGGATTCACAGATTAATAGAAAGTTCAGAAGAAAAGCATTTATTTGAAATAGAAATCTTTTGGAACATTAGAAATGAATTTTCTGACACTTTATATCAGTTTAATGCATCTTTGCTGATTAAAAATATTTCTTAGACATATCATACTGACCCAAAACTTTTGAATGTGTGTGTGTTGTGTTGTTTTGTATTGTGTGTGTTTGTGTGTGTGTTAGGCTACATTGTAAGGACCAAATGTCCCCACAAGGATAGTGCAACCGGAAATATTTGACATTGGAGAAAAATGATTAAAATAGTAAATGATGTTTATCTGAAAGTGAATCAATGCAAAGAGGTTTTCTGTAAGGGGTAGGTTTAGGGTTAGGGGATAGAAAATATTGTTTGGTCAGTATAAAAGTAATAGAAGTCTATGGAAAGTCCCCAGAATTCCCAGAAGTAAACGTGTGTGTGTGTGTGTGTGTGTGTCTGTGTCTGTGTCTGTGTCTGTGTCTGTGTCTGTCTGTGTGTGTGTGTGTGTGTGTGTGCGTCTGCGTCTGCGTGTGTGTGTGTGTGCTCCTGAATGTGTGCGTGTGTGTGTGTGTGTGTGTGCGTGTGGTGTGTGTGTGTGCGTGCTCCTGAATGTGTGTGTGTGTGTGTGTGTGTGTGCGCATGCGTGTGCGCGTGTGTGTGCATGTGTGGTCTGTGTGTGTGTGTGTGTGTGGTGTGTGTGTGGTGTGTGTCTGTGTGTGTGTGTGTGTGTGTGCTCATGAATGTGTGTGTGTGTGTGTGGTCTGTGTCTGTGTCTGTGTCTGTGTCTGTGTGTGTGTGTGTGTGTGTGTGTGTGCGCGTGTGTGTGTGTGTATGTGTGGTCTGTGTCTGTGTGTGTGTGTGTGTGTGTGTGTGTGGTGTGTGTTGGCGTGTGCATGTGTGTGTGTGTCTGTGTGTGTGTGTGTGTGTGTGTGTGTCTGTGTGTGTGTGTGTGTGTGTGTGTGCTCATGAATGTGTGTGTGTGTGTGTGTGGTCTGTGTCTGTGTCTGTGTCTGTGTGTGTGTGGTGTGTGTGTGTGTGTGTGTGTGTGTGTGTGTGTGTGTGTGTGTGTGTGTGCGCGTGCGTGTGCGTGTGTGTGTGTGTGTGTGTGTGTGCGCAGGGCCTCTCCTGACGTGTGTGCTGCGGTGAAGGGGAAGGTTTCTCCAGTGATGTACAGCAGCTTTATGGAGGACAAACACGCGGCGCCGCCCAACATGACCACCAGCGAGCGCAGAGTGATTGTCCCTGCAGGTGACTCTTGTGTTTGTGTGATTGATCACTGATTCTGTGTAACTTCCTGTTGCGCTGCTGATGCTCACCAACAACATCCTGTTTTTCCCGCTCATGCAGCAGGACAATAGACGTGTGTGCTTACACTGATTCACATTAGTCAGTGCATTTATCTGTGACAACCATTGGATTTATGAGTAAAGTACAGCATGAACTGGTCAGACATTGAACTGGAATTGGAATTAAAGCAACAGTTCACCACAAAATAATCATTCTGTTATCATTTATTCATCTTCATGCTGTTCCAAACCTGTGTGAATTGCTTTCAAAAGAAGATATTGCTGGTAGCCATTAACCTCCATAGCAGGGGCAAAAACTATGAGAGTCAATGGGTACCATCAAGTGTTTGGTTCCCAGCAGTCTTCAAACTATCTTCTTTTGTGTTCAACAGAAGAAAGAAACTCTTACAGGTTTGGAATAGCATGAAAGGAGAGTAAATTATGAACTATCGCTTTAAAAAAGACAGGAAGAGGAATTTACTGACACAACACGGTGACACAAAAATGTCTAAATAAATAAAAACAGAAATCAACCAGTAAGAAAAGGCTATCCTGAAGTATTTTGAATATTTTTGAATGAATATTTAAAGATGAAATACATTTCTTAATTATTATACATTATATTAGATTATATTGTATTTTATTTATTTAAAAATTGAAATGTTGTATCTATATTAGTGCTGTCAGTCATTTAAAATTGTGATTATTTTCACCTAACATTAAAGTTTTTAAATATACTTTTATATTGTAATAATTTCACATGCAATCTTCAAATTAATGTAGAAACATCATACTGTAAAGACAGTATATATATTTTTTATTATTGTTTATTGTCATCTTTTTTGTACTATTGAAGGCGAGTATCACTGATGTCCCTATGAAATAAATAAATAAATAAAATTAATTTAATTTAAAACGATCGTTAAATAATCCCATTATAATAAATGTTATATTTGCCTGTGCTCTTCAGCAAGTAGGACACATACAGAAATTGAATAGAGTTATCAAAAACTAAATATAGATGAATCCCTAAAGCTAAGTTATTGATGTCCTCTTTTTAGTTTTGTTCTTTGATGAACAGACATCACAGATGCTGGTTATTAGGTTTTTTGGCTGCTGTTACTTTAACATGTCTCATAACCTTTCATATATTATTGCGCTTTAATATTAAATTGTATACAGCGCACCGGCATTGAAGAGCATGAGCTACGAGCACAGTATAAACAGGTGACAGGACAATGAGTTTTTACTGACATATGACCTGACAACCTCTCATCTGACGCAGTTCTGAAGCTCCTCGTCACCTGTACCGTTTCCACGCTCGTTTGACTCGTGCATGGCACTGAAGTGAAGTGTAGCGCGCCTCTGAAAACTCTCCCGTTTGATATGATCATAAAGACGTTCTGCATCTAAATAACACAATTCTTGTCAAGAAAAAGAGACAGAAGCAGCAGTCTTGAGTGCGGTGGCCAATCTCCTCCCCTCACTGCATAAAATTTTTTCTTATTTAGTATTTTTGTCTTGTTTTCTGGTATAAATATCTAAACATTCTTGAATCAAGATGCATTTACTGGACAAGTAAAATGATTTAAGATATTAAAGTTTTGTTTTCTAAAAATTCTATATATTTTTTTCTTTTTTTTTTCTTAAAACAAGCAAAACTATCTGCCAATGGGTTAAGACAATAATCCTAAACAATATGATTTGGCAGATGTTTTTGACAAAACATTAAAAAAAAAAATAGTTGCAGAAAACTAAAAATAAAATGACAAAACAATACAAGACATTTTATTTTGTAATTTTACTTGTACAATACATTCATCTTGATTCAAGAATATTTTTATTTTTATTAAAAAAAAAGACTAAGATACTTAGATAATATTATTTTTGCAGTGCTGCATTAACAGCATAATTTTCTTTTTACAAAAAATTGAATATTTTATTGCATGCGTTAATGCACTAATTTTGACAGCACTGATCTATATGATAATACATAGCAGCAGCGGAGAGTGTAAGCGAATGCTGTCTGCAGATCCGAGCCTGTGGTCGGCGGATCACGTGCGTCAGTGGCTGGACTGGGCCGTGAAGGAGTACGGGCTTCCCGAGGTGGACCTGTCTCTCTTCCACAGCATCGACGGGAAGGAGCTCTGCAAGATGAGCAAAGACGACGTCCAGCGTCTGACCAGCAGCTACTCGGCCGACATCCTGCTGTCTCACCTGCACTACCTCAGAGAGAGTGAGTGAGATCACATCATCGGTCCATCACGCTCAGACCACTGACCTCACAGTCACATGACTCGCTGCTCGTTTAACATGCAATACCATGCATTAATAATTATTCTCCCATCGTCTGTCTGAATACTGGATTGCGATTGGCTGGCATGCATGCATGCATTAAAACCGTTTAATGCACAGGTAGTTCCATGTCAGTTTAATCACCGTTCTATATTAATCCGCTGCTTTCATTGACACACACACACACACACACACACACACACACACACACACACACACACACAGACACAGAGAGAGAGATCACGCTGCGCACATAGAAACATTCACACACAGCTGTCATCTCTCTCTCTCTCTCTCTTGATAATTAATTCAAATAAATGTGATCTTACTGCACTATTTCATCTCTGTGTCTGATTTGAAGCGGTCAGAATGCTAGCACTAACGAGCTGTAACTGATAAAAATCAAAACATCATTCACACCGTTAACTGTCAATGCTCTCAAATGACCATGGTATAAGCGGGATAATGCACAGCAAGCCGTGCTATAGCCGTGGCAAATCTTTTATGCACTGCAAAAAATGATTTTCCTACTTAGTATTTTTGTCTTGTTTTCTAGTAGAATATTTTAACTTTCTTGAATCAAGATGCATTTACTTGAAAAAGTAAAATTATTTAAGATATTAAGTATTGTTTTCTAAGAAAATTCTGAAAATTTTAGTTTTTGCTTAAAACAAGCAAAAATATCTGCCAATGTGGTAAGAAACATAATCTTAATTCAAGGCTAAACAAGATGATTTTTCTTTGCCGCACAGGGTCGATATTTTTGCTTGATTTAAGGAAAAAACTAGCTAAATGTGGTTATTTTTTTTACAGAAGACAAGACATAATATCTTAAGTCATTTTACAACCCTAATTCCGGAAATGTTGGTACGTCTTTTAAATGTGAATAAAATGAAAACTGAAAGAATTTCAAATCACACGAGCCCAGTATTTTATTCACAATAGAACATAGAGAACATAAATATTTTAAAATGAGAATTTGTTTTATTTTATGCACAAAATGAGTGATGTCTGCTGCAGGTCTCACAATAGTTGGGACGGGGGCATGTTTACCGTGGTGTAGCATCTCCTCTTCTTTTCAAGACATCTGGGCATCGACGTTATGAGTTTCTGGACTTTTGGTGTTGGAATTGGGTCCCATTCATAGGTTTCAGCTGCTGAAAAGTTAGTGGTCGTCTTTCACATATCTTTTGCGTAATGATATTGTGTAGAAAGATCTGGACTGCAGGCCAATTCAGCACCAGGACTCTTCTACTACGAAGCCAAGCTGTTGGAATAGCTGCAGTATGTGGTTTTACATTGTCCTGCTGAAATACACGTCCTCTGGAGGGGAGCATATGTTGCTCTAAAACCTTTATATACCTTTCAGCATTCATAGTGCCTTCCAAAACATGCAAGCTACCCATGCCGCATGCACTTATGCACCCCCATACATCAGAGATGCTGGCTTTTTAACTGAACGCTGATAACACGCTGGAAGGTCTCCCTTCTCTTTAGCCCGGAGGACACGGCGTCCATGATTTCTGATATGAATGTCAAATTTGGACTCATCTGACCATAGAACACTTTTCCACTTTGAAACAATCTGTTTTAAATGAGCCTTGGCCGACAGGACACGATGGCGCTTCTGGACCATGTTCACATATGGATTCCTTTTTGCATGATAGAGCTTTAGTTGGCATCTGCAGATGACACGGTGGATTGTGTTTACCAACAGTGGTTTCTGGAAGTATTCCTGGGCCCATTTAGTAATGTTAATGACAGAATCATGCTGATGAGTGATGCAGTGTCGTCCGAGTGCCCGAAGACCACGGGCATCCAACAACGGTCTTCGGCCTTGTCCCTTACGCACAGAGATTTCTCCAGTTTCTCTGAATCTTTTGATGATGTTATGCACTGTAGATGATGAGATTTGCAAAGCCTTTGCAATTTGACGTTGAAGAACATTGTTTTTAAAGTATTACACAATCTTTTTACGCACTCTTTCACAGATTGGAGAGCTTCTGCCCATCTTTATGTCTGAGAGACTCTGCCTCTCTAGAACATCCTTTATATAACAAATCATGTTACAGACCTGATGTCAATTAACTTAATTAGTAGCTAGATGTTCTCCCAGCTGAATCTTTTCTAAATGTCTTGCTTTTTCAGCCCTTTGTTACCCCCGTGCCAAATTTTTGGAGACCTGTTGCAGGCATCAAATTTGAAATGAGCTCATTTAGTGGATAAAAGTGTAAAATTTTTCTGTTTAAACTGTTATGTTCTCTATGTTCTATTGTGAATAAAATATTGGCTCATGTGATTTGAAAGTCTTATTGTTTTCATTTTATTCAAATTTACAAAAACATCCCAACATTTTCGGCATTCGGGTGGTACTTGTACAGTAAATTAATCTCGATTCAAGAATTTTTTGATTATTTATACTAGAAAACAGGACAAAAATACTAAGAGAATAATTTTTTGCAATGTACCTGTCCAGGTCATGCTTCCCCCTAAAATCAAATGAGATTTTATTTTTATTTTATAATAATATAAATAGTTTCCTTTTTTTAAATAAATTGTATAATTCTAATAGTATGTTTATATTTAAGTAAAATTCTAATTATTGAAAATATTTCATTTTGATGAAATGATATTTTGGATGAAATCTTAAGAAATGTTTTGCATTGTGACTATTGGAAACAGAAGCACATTCAGCTTCAATACTTATTGCATAATGTACAGTGTTTATATTATAAACACATTATGTTCCTGTGGCTCAGTGGTAGAGCATTGCGTTAGCAGCGCAAAGGTTGTGGGTTCGATTCCCAGGGAATACATGTACTGACAAAAAATGTATAACCTGAATGCACTGTAAGTCGCTTTGGATAAAAGCATCTGCTAAATGCATAAATGTAAATGTATATCATTGTTTACTGATTTAAATAAGCATGACATGATGGCAGTGATGGGAAGGATATTTCTGTGCATTACAGTCACTAGAGTTTGATATAAATTTGTCACAATGTAAGACATCTTCATGGTTTAAATGTCAAATATTATAATTTATT
>QVTF01010883.1:0-20224 GCA_003573665.1 Oxygymnocypris stewartii | reverse complement strand
GCCGACAAAACTGCAGTATGCTTATGATAAACTGAACATGATTAGTGTGGACGCCATTATATTTATCATTGTACTTATCCTTATAGGTATCATTCTTTGTGTGAACAGGCCTTTAAGGGATAGTTCACCCAAAAATGCTAATTCTGTCATCATATATCATACCATAATAATCAATGATTATTCAAAGATGCCAAAATCCTGCACAGCCGATGGTGTGCGAACCCTTGAGTACCATGGCCGAGAGAGCTCAACACGCTGCAACTTGGACAACATGTGCAAATGGAAAAAAAACAGCAAATTAAGAAAACATCTTCGTCAGTTTGACAGTGAACCAAATACAGAAACACGCTGCAAACACTTTTTAAATCCTGGCTGCTTTTACAACGATTCGTCTGTGCAGGATCGTGGCATCTTCGAATATTCATTGACTATTATGGTGAATGTCGCCAAGTTAACTGTTGATGGCGGACTTGTCTACATGCTTGGAGCGGTCAAATGGGGCATCTATCTATCTATACATATGGTTCCATACCTGTAGGACTTTCTTCTGTTGAACACAAAAGATGTTATTTGAATAATTGCCGGTAGTAGGGAAAAATACTATGGAAGTCAATGGGGACAAACCTGAAACAACCTGGCAGTGAGTAAATAATGCATTTTTATTTTTGGGTGAACTATCCCTTTAAGAAAAGCTGCCTTACATCTTGAGCTGCAAAGTTTCTTCACATAATAATAGATCATGTATAGGGCTGTGACAGTCGCCGTGACTTGTCTATTGCCACTGGCGGTAGTGCACGTGACATCACTCACTCTTAACAAGCATAATACGTTTTGTATACAAGTGTAATCATAGTAACAGTTGCAAATTGTTTTATTTATATAGACTATAAATCTATGCTAATTCACAAATTACCTCAAATGCCATACACACCGTTTCCTTTAGATTGGCAGATTTGAACGCCGGAAAATACAATTTATTCTGCATTCAGCAAATTTATTTCGTGATGAAACCAAATACTACATACATCGCCGATCTGGAATCATTTACACACATTTCTTAATAGATGATTGAGCCTCATTTATCTATTTTTGCGTTTCAGAATTATATATAATATAACAACACCGCGCCACCGGCGATTAGTTGGTCCATTACCACCGCGGTGGTAAAAATCTGCCCCATCATAACCCCTAATAATGTATGTATATGTACAACTGGGTAATGAGAAGTCTGTGATTTGGGCCTGCACACAAGGTGTTAATTTGAACTAGTTCTGAGGGTGGCACACGTGGCATTCCTTAGGATCTTGAGTCTTAAAGTGCATCATGTAAATCAGCTGCTGTAAAACAGAACGTGTGCAGTGCGGTCTGAGGAACGGGGCTGATATCCCAAACTCAACACCTACTAACGCTTTCTCCTTGTGTTTCCTCTTGCTCTCAACTCTTACTTTCTGCACTTTACTGCTCTCTCTTTATGTGTCATTCTCTTGGTTAAGGGAAGGAAAAATGGTTGTTCTCTCTCTCGCGATCGGATTGGCCGAGCAGGACGACTTTGCCAATCTGCCCGACCTACAGGAAGTACCGCCCAGTCAAGAAACCACCCCTGACAAGAGGTATCTGTCAGAGTGTGTGCCGCATGTGTGTGTGGGTGTTGAGAGATGCATTATATATTTGACCAACCCACTGCAAGCGGTTGAGCACCTGCCAGGGAGTGTGGGTAATGCCCATCATAGCATGGATTTGCCACAGGCTCCGGGGCAGCAGTTACAGACACAGCGGTGTGTTGCATTCTCGCATGCCTCTCTATTTCAAGTCGTAATGAGAGCCAGTATATTCTCTCAGCTCGGTTCCAAAACACTAGTGAGCCATCACGCTATCGACTGCCAACTGGTCTGCCAAATCTCATAAGTGAGTTATTTGTAGTGCACTTCATAGGCAGCAGCTCTGCATGGCAGGTGAACCTCACAAAAGAGCCCTACTCATGAGAACCGACTCTTAATTGATTGCGGTAAAGTTTAACATTAGCATATTGGTAATCTAATGATGTGATACTCTAATAAACAGTGGAAACACAAAGCCGTGCACAAGTTTGGGTAAAATAGGTTTCAGTATTGATCCAACAAGCTACAAAATGGCACAAGAACTTTACAAATAGTTTGATGTTAGCATGTTGCTAAATATCGATGATGAGAACTACAAGAAGAAACAATGTTTTCAATTTATTATTATAGTGGGATATTAGCATGTTGTCAATCTATAACTGTCCCGTCTATTTTCAACCGGACCCGTTACAGGTTAAAGGGGGATCAATTTTGCAAGATGTCCTATAGGTTACAGTGTAATAAAGTTTTTGATTAATGTTAAACAAAAAAGGACAAAGACAAGGGATATCCTTTTCCCAAATTGTATTCAACCATCCCCGCCAATTATTCCCAAACACCATATTACATGCTTCCCCAATACACAAATGACCACAGCAACCAGTCACAACACCACACAAATACACAATGTCCAGAATAAATGAGCTGGGTTTCGAATACGGAATGTCCACTTATGCTGATGACGTTTGGTGCTAGTTTTGCAAAATGGTGCAGTTCATGAGCAGTTTAACAGTCTTATCTGTTGATGAGATGATAGATGCAATGTAGAAATCCTTGCAGAGGTAGGCCGGGAAGCTTTGGGTACAATCCTTGGACAGGTGCAATCATGCACTCAAGAGATCACCAAAGTCGTTAATCCATTCCTCAAAGTCGTTAACATGCCACATTAGCATGAATTAGGACAAACAAAAATCCTGGTTGAGCAGCAAACTAAACGTTTCTCCAACCAGTAAACTGATTTTATCATAGCAAGGTTAGCATGTTGTCATTTACATTGTGATACTCTAAGCCTTAAAAGTATGTTATACATACAAACAAATAGTTATTAAAATAGTAAATCTTTGTTAGATTTAAATATTTGATCAATTATTTCCAGTATCTATGCTCTATTTACAAGAATACTAAAATTGATTCTGTAAGGGTTTAATAAAATGCTACTAGGCTAACAATGCGAGACTCAAATTAGCATCAAACATCACACAGAGAACAGATACGTTTTGAATAAAATTGCAGTTTTAACCATTTATATTCCAATTGTTTTATTTGCTAAGTTTTTTTAAGTTTTAGTTGCTAGCATGTGACTAAATAGCAATACTCACGAGAACTACTGGAGAAACAGCACTTTCACTTGATTGAATCGAAGCATGACATTAGCGTGTGATGTTGTGTTTACATTGCAAAACTAGTAAGCCTTAAAAACATGTTTAGCATACAAATTATAAAAAAAAATGAGTTGATCATTTCAGTTAAATTGAACTATTTCATTAATTATTTTCAGTATCGATATGAAACAACTCCATTGAAAAATGCTAAATGTGATTCTCTAAGAGTTTGATGATAAAATGCTACTAAGATGGCAATTTAAACTTATATTGCAGTAGTTTGATAGAGAATCGCTAAACAGCGACACTCATGAGAAATTACACTTTCAGTTGATTATAGGATGACGTTAGCATGTTGTTTTTTACTTTACTATATTATAATAAGCCTTAAAATATAGGTTTCTCATACAAATGAGTAAAAAAAAAAAAGGTTCAATCTAACTAAAAAGTTTGACTTATCAATTATTTTCAGTATCGATGCAAAACTGCTCGGTTTACAAGAATACTAAAATTGATTTTGGAAGAGTTAATGATAACATACTGCTAAGCTAACAACACAATATTCAAATTAACATAAAAATACATCGTTCTGAATAAAATATTGATTTTTTTGTCCTATTTATATACCAATAGTTTAAAGTTAGCATGTGATTAAATAGAAATACTCAGAAGAACTACAGGAGAAACGGTACTTTCAGTTGATTTTATTATAGCATGACGTTAACATGTTGTCGTTTTATGTTTTGTTTTTTACGTTTTATTGCGATACTCTAATACGCCAAATATGTTGCACACACTAATTAGTAAAATAGTCTGTTTTTATTTCAGTTATTCTTTTTTAATGATACTTTTAGAATTCATTCAAAACGCTCAATTTACTACAACAAAGTATGATGATTACATGCTAACGGCATCCTACTCTGATTAGCATAAAGATACATAGTACAGATTGATTTTGTGTACATTATATACTGCTTATATTCAAACTGTTCAATGCGTAATTAAGTATAGTTGCCTTCCACCATCTTAAAGTATTCACTTACTGTATCTTGTCACACTGTTTTCTTCGTGAAGGATGCAATGCTGCGTTAGATTTGTGTCTTAACGAGGTTTCTTGCGGCTGTGTTATTTTCCACCTACCTGTGGAACAGGGAGCGCGCCGGATGAATGCTGTCTAAGTAGGCGTCTCGCTAGGTTTTGGAAGTGCGCTTCAGAATGTCTGATACTACGTAAATGAACAAGCTGTACTATTCGGCTGTATGGCGCTAATAAGTGCTGAGCTCATTAATCATGCTAATGAGCCTCACCTGAGGCTAACGGCTGTTTGAACGCCATTGGTGGCTGTGTGGGTCAGAGCTCAGCCAATGAGCTGTGAGATACAGTCACTTCCTTCACGCTGAGATGTGAACTATTGTGATCTTGACTGCATGTCTTCGCGCGTGCCTTGTTTATTTCTATTTGTGGTATTTTTATCCCTATTTGTTCTTCTTTCATCCTCTGACTTTAGCGTCAGATCCTTTTATCTCTGCTCTCCTTGAACACGACTCCCAAGTTCACTGTTTTTATCTTGTCTTTTATACTTTATGCTGTATATTAGTGCTCTCTCACTTGGTGTCTCATTAGTTTGACTTTTCCCGCTCTGACGTATGTTTCTGAATTGAAACTACTGTGCAGTATGCAGCCTGTGTACAAGTTGCATTGTCATATGACCTCACTAAATTAAATACATTATTATTTACATAAATACACAGTATATATGCAAACTGTTTAAAATATTTTTTACTTTAAATTGACTTCGAATTATAAATGTATATATGAAATATATATTATAAATAAGTATTATAATATGAACCAAAAAATGTTAGTTTACAAATAACTTAAAAAAAATATTACAAAATAAAGGTGTTTTGTAAACTGGATCATTCAATATTGATATTCATATCAATTTCAATATATCAAATTATAATTATAAATAAGCTAAAAATCTGAATTTGTCAATGGAAGATTTTTTAAAGCAACATTAACCTGTGATTCTCTTTTTTGTATTCATTTTTTATCCGAATTTGAAAATATAAAGCATTTTTTTGCACAAACTTGAATTAAAAACTAAATCTAATTAAAAAAAATTACCAAATTTAAATGTATCATTTTAAATATTTTATTAATATTATTTATTATTAAATCTTTTTTTTCAAATTCTGAATTAAAAAGATAAACATTAAAAAGGGTTGATGTTGGTGCGGCTTCAGAATCTTGAGTGCAAAGATTGAGTGCAATGCATTGTGGGATATCTTATACTTAAAGTTTTCTACTGCACTTCTTAAGAGAAAATGGATATGCATTCAGAAAATTCACATATTGTGCTCAGTATGCAAATGACAGAAACAGTATTATGGTATTAGTGTATTAGAAATATTGTATGATATTTTGAACACAGCCATTGGGTTTGTCTTCGTGTGCATGCGTGCGTGCACGTTTGGTGAATTGCTCTGCGAGGGTTTTATATTATTTTGTCACTTACATAAACATTGATTTATTAAGAAGCATTGCTCTCTAGATAACACACAGCACAGGGTCTGGCTACACCTCTCCAGGGAAATCCTCTCTGTCTAACCAGCGATCATCGCACAATGTTTTTGCTCTGTTTAATGGCAGTGAGTCACAGGCTGAATTAGTTTTTGATCATTTAGAGGGCCGACGAGTGATCGCAGCTAAATTAGAGAACGCAGACGTGAGTGTCTCTCTCCGTGTGCCTCACAAACAGCCGCTGTATGGCGTTATCGGTGTGATTTAGTGTGTTTGGAGGTGTGCCAGTGAGAGGAGGGAATTGACGCCGCGGTCGAGGCTAATTTACGGGCCTCTGACTGAAGTGGCATGAGTCTCCTGAGACCGGCGCTGACACACACTCGGATGCCTCTTTAAACGCCAAGAAAAACATTAGGGGTCGCCGTGATCACCATTAATATTATACAGACTAATGCAGGACTTCATTATGATGGAAACACCTGTAGTTCCTGTGCTGCTAGCACCTCCTCTGGTGAAGCAAAGTATTGTGACTCCCAACTTAACAAAATACAACACAGTACTGAGGATGGAGATTATAAATATATATATATATATATATACTCCAATGGAATATACTATATGCACACACAAAATATTTACTAATTAATATTTAATAAATATTATTCAAGTATGTAAATAAGCTGTTTTTATTTTGTATTTGTTGTATATTAGTTTTGTAAATTTAAGGTTAATACTCATTCCCTAACTAATCATTGTTTATGTGCTTGAAAATTAATACTTTAATTTATAACGTTCAACGCAACAGCTGTGTTTTGTTAATATCTTGTAATGTAGCTATAGCTGCCCAAAATAGTTGCTGTGTAATAACAATAACAATAATAATAGCAGCAGTGTAACTAGTAGTTTGTATAAAGCAGCTTCCCCAGCACCGCTGTACAGTTCAATATGTTTGGTGAACTTTCTCTTGAAACTACACTTGACTCATTCAATATTTCTCAGATGTTCCGGGTGGCTTATTTGGTCTTTCTCTCTCTTTTTCGCCTCAAACATGTTTTTTCCTTTCTCTCGTTCCCTGGTTAATTAGTTGCTGGAGTAAGACTCAGCGCTCGCCAAACACACACACATGCAATTAACTCAGCCAGGAAGAGCTAGCAGACTAATAAGGAGAAGACACAGAGAGAAGAGAAAGAGAGCGTGTCTGAATGGCCAAGCCTTCTAGCTGTTGGCACGTTCTTCTGGCCCATTGGCGGCTGCTCTGGAGGCTTGTGATTACCCAGAATGCCCAGTGAATGAGAATCAAACAAGAGCTCGGCTCTGGAGTAGCAACATAGCTGCGCTCCAATATTAAAGCAGCGGCAGATATAATGTGGAAAGCAAATGATCTCAGAGACAGAGAGAGTGTATTTTCACACACACACACACACACACACACACACACACACTTTGAAGTGCGGTCTGATATGCTTGTATCTGTATGAAGTGCTTGAATCAGCATGAGCCAGATTACAGCCGCTGGATCACTGAGACGCTGAACTCAATATGTGAGTGAATCTCATGATGCTCGGGACATAATTAACTCCAGCATCAAAACAACACAAATACTATATTATTAGGGCTGTGAATTTAGAGTATTATTTAGTAAATTAATTTAAAATTATAAAAAATATATATTATTTAAAAATGTAAATGTAATGTTACATGTAAATGTTAGTAAATGTAAGTAAATGTTAGTAAATTAACATTACTAAAATGTTACATGTAAATGTAAAAATACAATGATCATTAGAAATATGTTTCAATTACATACTTGGAAGAGTGTCTATTAAAAGTTGATTTATTTGTTAAAAATTATGTATTTTTGTGGCTTTTCATAGATAATAAATGCTGTTATTAAAAATAAATAATTACATTTTAAATAAATGATCAGTCCTAGAAATCTATATTTTGCATTAAAAGTACAACTGTTAGTTGTTTTCATGAATATTAGGTGAAACGAATGCTAATGGTTGGTATATACAATATATATTTGTGAAAATATTTATTCGTTTATCCATCTAGCCATCCATCCAGGAAATTTATATTTAGCATAAAACTTTATATTATTTTCATGACAAATAAAGATGATTTTTTTTAAATTACTCTTAATTTATTACAATATACTATCTTTATTTATTTATACTTTTTCTTTTTCATAAATAAAATGAAGCATATTTTAAAGACAATTTTTTTACATTAGAATTTTAAATGAAAACGTATGATTGGTATCAAATAGGTTTTCAAATTTATCTTTACTTGTGTATTCATTTATGTATTTAATTAAGTTATTAATTAATTAATTTCATTATTTATTGCATAAGGAAAATGAAGCATAATTTTAAGACTGTTTATTGTTTACATTATTTTCATGATAATTAAAGGTGAAGTAAAACCGGTTTCTGAACACAAGCGGATTGATTTATGACCGTAATTTAAATTCAGTACAAAATATAATTTTTATTTGCTCAATTAAATGAATTTAAATTAAATTCAGTACAACAAGTACTGTTTTAATATATGATTGGAAAATATTAATATATAACAGTAATATTAATTACTGTAGTATAGCAGTGATTATTTTTCACATTACAGTGTGCTAATGAGAAATGGTCTTAAACATGCTTAATTATCATAAAAATACATCTTAATACAGAAAATAATAATGGTCTAAAAATATAGCACAATCTAATTTCTTATTGATTTGAGTTGATGGCGTGCTGAAGTGTTCCTGACAGGTTTCGTGTCATTGGCTCGTGTGTCGTGTGCAGCGAGAGACAGAGTCATATCACGTAAAGACTCGTCTCACACACACACACACACACACACACACACACACACACACACACACACACAGACTCACACAGACACACACACACACACACACACACACACACAGACACGCAGACTCACACACACACACACACACACACGCAGACTCACACACACACACACACACACACACACACACACACACACACACACACACACACACACACACACACACACACACACACACAGACACAGACACACACAGAAACCCCGAAACCCGCCCACACACACCGACACACACACACACACACACACACACACACACACACAGACACAGACACACACACACACACACACACACACACACACAGACACAGACACACACACACTCACACACACACACACACACACACACTCGCGCACACACACACACACACACACACACACGCACACACACAGACACACACTCGCGCACACACACACTCTCACACACACACCGTTCCTCTGTTGACTCAAGCATGCGGCACCTTTCTGGCGAGGCTTTGCTGAAGCTCTCACTGCGATCGTGGCATTTAGATTGAATGGATTTAACTGTCGACTGTGTTGTGTCCGAGAGAGGATCTTCTGTTGTAAATGCAGCCGGAGGCTCTCAGATGCTTTATACTCTGTTAGTTAGAGTCTATGAATGAAACTCATTCATGTTGTGTGTTGTTCTACTTACACTAGTATTTCACTGTGAATAGTGTAAATGTCTAGTGTACTGCATACTGAGCAATATATACGGTATGCTGCCTAAGGATGACTTATGTATTTTGAAATTTGCACATTATAGTATATAAATACCATACAAAAGATTGGGGTCAGTGAGATTTTTTCTTATGTTTTTAAAATAAATATCTTCTGCTCTTCAAGGCTGCATTTATTTTATCATAAATACAGTGAAATATTACTATGTAATAATATTCTATGTGAGTATGTTTTAAAATGTAATTTATTCCTGTGATTCAAAGCTGAATTTCATTAGCATTACTCCAGTCTTGTCACATGATTCTTCAGAAATCATGCTGATTTAGAGATCAAGAAACATTTATGATTAATATCAATATTGAAAACAGGTGTGATGCTTCATATTTTTGTGGAAACCATGATATATTCATTTTTTTCAGGATTTCTTTGATGAATAGAAAGTTCAAAAGGACAGTGTTTATTTGAAATATAAATATTTTGTAACATTATGAATGTCTTTACTGTCACTTTTGATCAAATTAATGCATCCTTTATGAATAAAAGTATGAATTGCTTTTTTAAAAATCTTACTGAAACCATGGTTATTGTAGTTAACTAAAACGTGTTCAAATAAAATAAGCTTTAATTGAAACAAAATAAAGTTACTTCTTATTGCAACAAGCTAATAAGGAAATCATTTGTATTTTGTTTAAAACTTAAATTAATATTAATATTAATAAAAAAACTATAGACATTTGTTTTTTTAACTAAGAAAAAAAGCTAAATTAATACTTTAACAAATGAAAATGCAAGATTCAAACTATTAATAAACTATTAATAAAACGAATAATATTTCAGTGATACTAATATATATATATATATGTGTGTGTATTAGGGTTGTAACGTGACAACGCAGCACGGTGTGCATCAGCAGATTCACTGACGGACACTGGCATAACAAAATAAACATTTTATATTTTAAAAAGTATACAAATAATGTCTGGTGAAGGAAATCAGTGTGTCTGGCTCGAGCTACGTCTGATTCAAACTGTACGATTGCTCGATCAGTAATGTATGTATGTTGCATACTGCAATGTTAGTATGCATAGTAAAGTAGTGTGCTGTTTTTTTACACACACACACACACACACACACACACACACACACACACACACACACACTGCTGTGCTGCATGTTCATGTTCTCAGTGGGTGTGATCTGGATTATAGTATCAGCAGGAATTAAAACCCCAGTGACAAAAGCTTGTTTCTTTATTGACTGTGTTCAAACTTACACACTCATGGCCTGAAACACACACACACACACACACACACACACTCAGCGTGTGGGCGGCTTGTGTTAGACACGTCTAGTGTTGAGAAGATAACGGGACACTGTGGTTTGTTGCTGTGAATACACACATTGTTGGGTCATGCATTTGCATAAAAATGCATATCATTTGAATGATTATATAATGAGGTTATTTATGCAAATCTGTCGCAACCCACACACAACAATTCTGCGTTTGAATGTGGTTCACAGGCTTAGTCTTATATAACAGCATATATTCGATTTGTACAAAGGTTTTTCCCTGGAGAGACTTAAGTTAGTCAAATAATTTGCCACCAAATGTCCAGCCTCTCTGACCCTTAGAATTAAACAGGCTTGTGTTGCTGCTGTTGCTTTAAGACGTCTGTGCACATGATCTCTGTTGTGATTGGCTGAATTCTTTTCATGTGAAATGAGAAGCTTTATTTGCTTCAAGTCTGTAGGTTTTAATGAGCGTATGTTTTTAATTATGTAAATATTTTATGTATTTACATTACTAATTTATTTAGCAGACACTTTCTTCCAACGCTGGATGTGTGATAGATAGATAGATAGATAGATAGATAGATAGATAGATAGATAGAATATTAGTGTGTGTGTGTGTGTGTGTGTGAGTGTGAGTGTGTGCGCGTGCGCGTGTGTGTGTGTGAGTGTGTGCGCGTGCGCGTGTGTGTGTGTGTGCGTGTGTGGAGCTTCTAGCACTCCATTCGAGTAGATAATCTTCTGTAATTAGTTGTAGATAAAGAGAGAGCGCAGTGTGTGTTTAAAAGCAGGTGTATTAATGAGAGGGAACGAGCGGCTGAAGTGAAGGGAACAGGCTTCATTTGGTCGCAGCAGGATTTAACAGACTGACTTTGCAAAACACTCGTAGAGTTTTGTGATTCACATGGCCTGCGGTCTCTCTGTCCCTCGATGGGAGAGTTCGCCTGCTGACTTTCTCACTGTTTGCTAATGCTAAGGTGTTGTGAGGGGCTTCTAAAATGATGGTTTCTTTCTGGTCCTAGGCTCTAGATATGCCTTGCATCCCTAATTCAGTGTAAGTCTTTGGGATTTTATTAGGTCTGATCATTCACGGCATGGGTTGCGTAAGCGGGGGTGGGGGGTTACTTTTGTGGTCTGGTACAAATATGACATAGGCTACAAAAATACATACACTGCCCCTCAAAAGATTGGCATCAGTCAAATTGTTAATGTTTTTTTTAAGAAGTTTCTTCTGCTCGTCAAGGCTGTATCTATTTGATCAAAAATACTGAATTTTTTTTATTTTATGAAATATTATTGCAATTTAAAATAAAAGTTTTCTATTTTAATGTACTTTAAAATATAATTATTTCTGTGATCAAAGCATCATTACTCCAGTCTTCAGAGTCACTTGATCTTCAGAAATTAGTCTAATATGATGATTTATAATCAATGTTGGAAACCGTTGTGCTGCTTCATATTTTTTTGGGACCTGTGATATTTTTTTTTAGGACTCTGATTAATAAAAAGTTAAAAAAGAACAGCATTTATTTAAAAGATACATTTGTGTTACAATATACAATGCTATTCAAAAGTTTGGGGTCAGTACATTTTTTCTTTCTGTCTTTAATTTTTTTAATTAATACTTTATTCAGGAGGGATGTTAAATGAATAAAAAGTCATAGTAAAGATTTATACAGCACAAAATCTTTTACTGGATTTTGATTATTCTGACGTTTTGCTGGACATTGTTAGTTGGCGGAGCTGGTCAAAAGCTTCGGGACACGCAGACGGGGAAGAGAGCCGGTGCACTCTTGAAGCTTCGTCAGCGCAAGTTTAGAACGGCTTGGTCGAGTCTTAACTTTGATAAAGAATATCTCTTTGGTTTTGAGACTTCAGTCTTTGTAACTTCAGGGATCTGATCTATGCACAATCTGCTTGTAACACTCCAAAGAGAAAGCAAAACTTGAAATCGCATCACATGACCCCTTTAAAGTACTGAATTGTGTGAACAGTGTTATTATTATTATCAATACACTGAAGGGGGAAAGGAGCAGCTTGGACATTCTGCTAAACATCTCCTTTTGTTTACTACAGTAGACCGAAAGGTTTTGTAACTACATGAGATTGAGTAGATGATTTTTTTTATTGTTGGCTGAATTATTCTTTTAAGGATTTTGATGGCAAACTTGTTCTGTCTTGCCCAGGTGCATCAGATTTAAATTGAGCTGTTCTGCTGTGCTCGAGCACATATTAGGTGTGTGTGTGTGTGCGTGTGTGTGTGTGTGTGTGTGTGTGTGTGTGTGTGTGTGTGTGTTCAGCGTGGAGGACTGCTGTCCAAGAAATTACGACATGCTTTAAATGAAGTGAATGAGTGAACAGCAGTGTGTGTGTGTGTGAGAGAGTTGTACTGGACTGGCTTTGACTTTTGTCTGGAAAGGCCCATTGCATCTCACACACCCGTGAAATAATGAGTTATTGTGGTCGCTCTCATGCCGCTGTGCATTGTGGGTTGGTTATGTAATCATCTCCAGTACGCTGTGTGGACGTGTGATTGTGTGTTTCTGATGGGAATCTGTATAGAGGGGAGACCGCTCTCTCTCCAGCCTGGACGTCTGGAGGTGCATGCATTACTTCCCAGGGCAGGTAAACGCAGGATAGTATAACAGGTCACGGTGAACCCCAAAGCGGCCTGCCTCCAGCCCGTGCGTGCGTGCGTGCGTGCGTGCGTGCATGTGTGCGTGCGTGTGTGCGTGTGTCAGAGAGGCGCTCACCTGTACCTGTCATATATCCTTCTCCTCGTCTGCTGTTTGTGCACTATGGTCTCCTGTTTGCTGCCCTCCATCCCTCACACACACACACTCTCGTCGCCCCTCGGTTGCCATGCCAACAGCCCACTTTCGAGGCGAGAGCGCTTGGAAGAGCATATTCCAGATGTTGGGGGAATCCAGGCTCTGCGCGCCCCCTACTGTCCGGTACACACACCTGCAGCCTGCCGATACATGCATTAATAATCATATGCATTCATCATGAATATATAACATCTACTCCATGTGCGGGAGATGTTTGTAAATCTTCTGTTTCTCCTCGTGCTGTCCTGCGTGCTGGTTTTTCAATAGAGCCTGAACAGACTGAAGTGTGCAGATGTGAACGGCTGGTGTTGTGTGAATGCATCACAGCCTGTTTTACTTCTGTAATGTGAGTGAATCAGGATATCTAATCACAAAAACTAATCTAAGAGAAGCTGTACAACTATAGTTTATGTTTCTTGTCATTTAATTATTTTAGTAAATATTATATAGAAGTATTTAATAAAATCTTAGTTAATTTGTATACAAATTGTTCATATTTAATTATTTAAAATAATATTTAATTACTTTTTTATTTTGAATTTTTAACTTTTAGCAACTAAAATAAATAATTCAAATATTTTATAAATATAAATTATTATTTTATAATCTTTTAATATGAATACAGTTTTGTATTTGTTGTCAATTTATTTACTATATATTTATATATATATATAGATTTATTTGATTCAGTATTTAATTAAATTTGTATAAATATGAATTAATAATCATTATATAATATAAAAAATGATATAAAATAAACATTATAAATATACATATACATAATTATTATAAAATAAATGTTAATTAATTCATTACTTAATTTCATTTGTAGAATAAAAATGTAATTATTTTAAATAAAATTACAATTTAAAATGCATTTTTAAATGAAATACTATTTGATTTTACCAACTAAAATAAACTTATTGGCTCATTGCTTTTTTTAAATGGCAACAGTTTAATCTTTATAAATATTAAGTAATTAATATTAAATTATTACACAAAATGTATACATTTAAATGAAATAAAAGAAATATGATTTTATTTTAGCAGCTAAAATAAACTTATTGGCTCATTTATTTTATAAAATGGCAATTTTAAATAAAATTACAAATTTAAACATTTTAAATTAAATATTTATTTTTAGCAAATAAAATAAACAGCTTAATGCTTTTATAAAATGGCAACATTAGCGACATGATATAAGACAAAAGTGTTCAATGCCTACATTTTTTTCTTTTATTTTTAAATTACACTTATTTTAATATAGTCCGTTGATCATTAGATTATAGACATCAAAGGCTCATTAATATAAAATGTAATTAATGTGCTATCATATGTGTTCTGCTGTTTTACAACTACTTCATACGTGGATCAGATTTGAGAGGCAGTTAATAAACATGCATTTTATAAACAGATTTGAGTCCTGTACTGTTATGAAGATGATATTTATGTCGGCCTGTATGACAGCTAAAGTTAAACCGGTTACTGAGCCAAACGTTAGAGTAACCTGCAGGCGAGTGACACGTCTACAGTGAATGAATTATTCAGCGTCGACATGTCCTTTATCTGCCCTCGATCGATAGCCAAGGACATGAAAGCAGAGACAGACGGAGAGATACAGAAAGAGTTCTTTCTCTTTTCTGTCCTCATTTCACCTGTTCTCGAAATTATCATCACATTTTGAGCTTTTCTAACTACTGATGTGTTATCATTTGAATTATATTATGCATTAATGTCAGTTATTGATTGCATAGTTGTTTCTGTGTCGATAAAGACTGTAAACCCCGGTCATACACCACCCACTCAAGTTCTGCTCCTTCTTTATTAGTATTTATGTATTTACATGTATTTGCTTTCAGTTGTTGATTAATGTACACTACCATTAAAAGTGATTTTTTTTGTTAAATCAATTAATAGTTTTATTCAGCAGTGATGCATTAAATTGATCAAAATTGGCAGTAAAGACATTTATAATGTTATAAATGATCAACACTGATAATAAGAAATGTTTCTTGAGCAGCAAATCATATTAGAACGGTTTCTGAAGATTATGTGACACTGAAGACTGAAGTAATGATGCTGAAAACTACTTTTTAACATATATTCAAATAGAAAAGTTATTTAAAATTGTAATAATATTTCACAGTATTACAGCTTTTTCTGTATTTTTGATTAAATAAATGCAGCCTATGTGAGCAAAAGAGACTTAAATCTTACCGACTCAAACTTTTGAATGACAATTGTTTATAAAAATAACGGTTTAAATTGACACTTGTCACGTGTTGCCAAACATTAGTCCTTTTAGATGTTTATTTTTTATATATAAGTTTAAAAACTTCACATCTCAAGATGTTTGTTTATTGTTTTTGACCAGTTGTCTGTAATCAAAAGTTAGAGACTTTTTCAATCAAGAAGTCATGAAGGTCACTTGTCGTGTAAATCTACAATACAGTGATTAATAATGACAGTAATAATGTTTTGTCGATGTTCGTCCGATACCGAGTCTTCAAGCGGTCAACTGCTGCTTTGGTTACTTGCAAATTCTATTTATTTTTGATATCAGCTTGGGCGCTTTGTATTCAAACGTTTATGGTAATTTGTATATTTATGATGTGTAAATATTAATGTGATAAATAAAGATAGTACTATGTTTTATTGATCCTTTCCGAAACAGAAAGCACTAGTGGTTGGCTGTTATAGTCAAACCTTTGCTACAGCATTGTTTGAAACAACGATTTAAATGTTTTATTTATTTATTTTTTAGATTTGTTGACTTAAAGTTTTGTGTATTTACTTTTTAAGACCTCTTTTTAAGAGGAATAGTTCACCCAAAAATGAAAAATTGTTATCCATGGTGTAGACGAGTTTGTTTCTTCGTCAAATTTGGAGAAATGTAGCATTACATCACTTGCTCAGCAATGGATGCTCTGCAGTGAATGGGTGCCGTCAGAATGAGAGTCCAAACAGCTGATGAAAATAATCCACAAGTAATTCACACCACTCCAGTCCATCAATTAAGTTGAGTGTTTGTAAGAAATAAATCCATCATTAAGACTTTTAATGTCGCTTCTGGCCAAAATACGAGTTCATAATCCTTTTATGGATTATGGACTCGTGTTTTAGCTGGAAGTAACAGTTTAAAGTTAAAACTGTCTTAATGATGGATTTGTTTCTTACAAACACACAGCTTTTCGCTTCACAAGACATTAACTGATGGACTGGATTGCTTGTGGATTATTGTGATGTTTTTATCAGCTGTTTGGACTCTCATTCTGACGGCACCCATTCACATCCATTGGTGAGCAAGTGATGTAATGCTACATTTCTCCAAATCTGATGAAGAAACAATCTCATCTACATCTTGGATGGCCTGAGGCTGAGAACATTTTCAGCAAAGTTTCATTTCTGGGAGAACTATACACCTTTAATAGGGTTCAAACCTTAAACGAGCTTTCAGATGCTAAAACTCACTCCTGCTTTCTGTCGCTATCGTTTCTCCATTTGTTCACATTCCTTCACCGTTCACACCATCTCCATGGCAGCTGAATGTGTGTGAGTTTAATAAGATCGGACTAACAAGAACACTAACTCATTAACAGAATCAGCCAATCAGTGCTGCATTCAGCTCACAATTCACCAATTACTGACACCGATCATGAATATTAATGAGGATCTGATTCTAAAGATCTTTAACCCCTGTCTCTCTCCCCTCCCGAGTTGACCTCGTGTCTGTCTGTCTGTTTGTCTGTCCCTTGTGCTTTGCCTGCTCAGTGTTTTTTGTCTCCGCTCTGGTTTCGTCTGTGTGTCTTCAACAACACGGCCACGATGCTCCCGGCTTTTGAGTAAATGAACCAAGAATGAGGCATTGAGAGGATGTTTTCCTGAAACAGATGTGTTGACAGACAGACGCTTCATGGTTTGTGCGTAAAGCTCCCGGCGGACTCCGCTCCGTCCTCAGCCGCTCTCTTTAGACTGGTGGGATACAGCTGAGAATGTGCTTTATTTACTTATTTAGGCACAGTTCACCCAAAAATAACACTTCTGTCCTCACCATCCTGTTCTGTTCTGTTGGACACGGAGTTAATTAGAAGAATGCTTTTTT
Source organism: Oxygymnocypris stewartii (assembly GCA_003573665.1). Taxonomy (NCBI): domain Eukaryota; kingdom Metazoa; phylum Chordata; class Actinopteri; order Cypriniformes; family Cyprinidae; genus Oxygymnocypris; species Oxygymnocypris stewartii. The sequence continues at coordinate 2,724 of QVTF01010883.1, read as the reverse complement.
CTGTACAGCGAAAAGCTCCAGAAAGGACACAAAACAACCATGTTAAACGGATCTGAATGAACACTGCTGTTATGTCTTTGATGCAATTTTATTTATTTATGTACATTTTTTGCTCATCTGGCTGTATTCAAAATTAGTTTTTCAGTGAATAATGATTTCAATGTCAGTATTTTAATTAATTAATTATTTTTTTGTTTGTCCGCTACTGGTTTTATACAAAAAGTGTTTGAATAGTGATTTTGAAGTGCATTTCAGTGTTTTTCTTTTTTTATGGTGATTTAAATATCAGTGTTTTTTATTGTTTTAGTTCTATGTATTGTTTTATTTGTTATTGTTTATTTGTTATGGTGCACATCTGGCTGTATGCAAAAAGATAGTGAATAGCGAGTAAATTCATTTTAATTCTTTTTAGTTTTATTCATGATGCCTATCTGGCTGTAAAGCAAAATTATTTTCAATGATATCAATTTAAATTTAAGTGTTGTATTTTATTTTAGTGGTCCATTTCTGGCTTATGCAAAATTAACTTCAGAAGAAAACTTCAGGGGTTTTAATTTAATTTTAAAATAAATTTATGGTGCACTTTTGGCTGTATTTTCAGTAAATAATCATTTAATTTCAGTGTTATTTTTTATGCCTGCCAATATGTAAAACATAACGATTCAAATGTAATTGTTTGTGTTCCACATCTGTCTTTTTGTGAATGTTTTGGTTTTGTTTTTGTTGCATACTTTTGGCTCTAAGCATAATATTCTTAGTCAAATGTGATTTAAATTGCATTGTTTTATTATTATTTTATTTTTGTGGTTCACTTCTCGCTTTATGCGCATAATGTTTTAGTGCACAGTTGTTTAGATTTAAGACTTTTTCCTCATAAAGCCATCGTTTGCCTTCTGAAGGCGTTGAACATTTTTTGGTGCTTTTATGTGCTTTTTGGAGCTTGACCGCTGTGGTCCCCATCCACTTTCATTAAATAGTCCATTATGGAAAGGGAACATTCTTCAGAAACTCTTCTTTTGCGTCCTACAGGTTTGGAACGACACGAGGGCGAGTCGTTTGCATTTTTAAGTGAACTATCCCATGCAATCAAGAGCAAAGCATCACATTGGCTGCCCCTGCCAGTCTAAAGACAGTCCGATCCTCCCGAATGTCTCTCTTTTTTCCTCCTGCTCTCTGTGTTCGACTGTATGTGCCATTTGCTGTGTTCCTTTACACTATTTGTTTACTCCTTCTCTCTCTTTTGTCTTTCCAGCGCTCATTTTCTCTCTTTCTCCTTAAAGCTTCACCTCTCTGGAAACCAAACGCCCTTTTCCTGTTTTTTTTGTCTTCTTTTCCGTGGTTTGTTTTCTGTAGAACTAAGCTCTGTATGTGCTTTCGTTTAACTCTCCTTCCTCTCTTTCTCTCTGACTGACTGACTGCAGGGTTTCTTGTCTTTCCAGGCGTCTCTCTCTCGCTCTCTCTCTCCTGCAGCTGTGCTGGTTTGGTTGACGTCTCTCTCGTGGTTTTGTTTGACTCTCTAGTCATGCGAATAATCTTCTGTCTTTCCATCACAGAAAAAGCGTCTCCCTTCCACTTACGCTGTCTTTTGTCTCTCTTTCTCCCTCCAGCTGTTATCGTGTCTCAGTTTGGTCTGTATCCGTGTGCCGTCTTCATCGCTTTTCTGTGTTCACCCTGTAGCCATCTCTCTCTCAGTCTCTCTGTTTGTATCTGAACTGTCTGATCACTCAGTTTCATTCAGATGTCAGCATTTGTCTCTCTCTGTCTCTGTCTCTGTCTCTCTCTCTCTCTCTCTCTCTCTGTCTCTCTCTCTCTCTCTCTGCTCTTTTGGCCCTAGTTCAGTAGTTTAGTCAAACATTAAAGGGATGTTTAGAGGTTCAGTACAAGTTATGCTCGATTGACAGCATTTGTGGAATAATATCACTTACCACAAAAAAATAACCCTAACTTAAATGTCATGTTATCTGCCGGCAAAAGTTGCGTTCTACTTTTAAACCTTCCGATTTATTTTATTTCGATTAAGGCCAAAATATGCAAGTAAAAATATTTTTTGTCAATACATATTTATTTATTATTTGAGTAAAAATATTTTCAATTGTATTTTAATTTTATATTTTGTTTTGTTTTGTTATTGTTTAAGCCAAAATATTCAAGTCAATATATTTTGTAAATAAACATTTATTTATAAGTCATAAATATTTTCTTTACCAATACACAACAGAACAATTTGTTGCTTTGTTAATAGACATTTAATTTAATACTTTAAAGGAGCAATGAATCAGTTATTGAGTGAGTGAGATTTATTACTGTGGCAATACACATCTTATTTTATTTACTTATTTTTTAATGGAGCGGTGAATCAAAATTATTTTCTGTAGCATTAAACTGCTATTTTGTTTTAAGTCAAAATGATTTTCTGTGGCAATACACATTTGTTTGATTTATTCCTTAAACTGAGTAATTATCTATAATGGAGTCATGAGTTAATGAGATAATTATTTTCTGTGGTAATAAACATTAAATCACAAATGCTTGTCCGTCGACTTCTCTTGTCCTGAACCCATAATATTCATTTAAGTAGATTTTCCAGTCCAGGCCATCCGTCCCAATCCGACTTCGGACACCAACCTTTGGAAAACACAACGGATTGCACCATGACGTGATGAATTGACAGCGTTTTATGTTTGCGGAGACATTCATAACCCTGAAAATGTTGCCTTTTATGGT